>APFE030183133.1:86394-112043 GCA_000404065.3 Pinus taeda | reverse complement strand
TACTAGTACGTAGGTGCTGACCTACAATCTTCTCCTCCAGGTACCACGTTTCATCAATTTTCACACTGGATACACTGATGCACAACACATAATCTGAAAGGGCCACATTTCATCCAATTTTCATACTGGACCCAATAACCACATTGAAGCTCAAACAACCTTCTGAATTACCCAAGCACTAGATCAATATATATACAAGTGAGTCATCAACCAGATCTAGTCGATCAGATCACATAAATATGAGCTATTAAGAACCTGATCCATTCATCCATCAATATTTAATCAATCACCTCTCAGACTGCTGTTACCAGAACATGATATCAGACATCAGACATTACTTCAAAACCCAGATCACAGTAATGATAGACATGTACAGCTAAATAGATCTCAAGAGAGGTACGCAGCTTCACCCATATAACAGCTGCGTATAAGTACGTACTGTATCCAACTTCATCCCTGTGTACGTGCGCACTGTGTCTCACAGTCTTCCTGTGTACGTGCACTCTGCGTCCAATGAGCTTCCTGTGCCCCTCCGCATCTTCAGCGCTTCTGCTCCTGCGTATCTGCGCACCTGCAATGCTTTTGTGCCTGCGTATCTCCGCACTTTTCTTTCACTGGACCTGCGTACCTCCGGGTATAGATAATTTCGAGACTTTAAGAACAACCCAGACAGTCAGATCTACAGATCTGAACATGCGCCGAAGAGATCTCAATCCATCAGTAGATTCGCCTTATTTAGATCTAGACATCTCTCATAACCCCTCACTAGAACTAGCTTCTTAAGATATTCAACCCAAAACACATACATAAGCCAAATGATCTCCTCTTCATTATATAGGCAAGCTCATCCTTAAATCAAGGATCATGGGGCTCAATAATAATAATAAAATAAACAACACCACGGGCCAAAACCATGATAATACAATACCGATGGCTAAATACCATGAGAAAACCCCATGTGTGGGCGCTTGACTGTCTTGAAGTGTGTGCATTGGGGGTACGCACCCCATGAACTGGATAACTGCGGGTATGTACGCACTTTATGTAACACTTTCCTGCGTGTACGCACCTTATGTAAGGTGTACCTGCGTACCTCTTATTTTCTCCAATATTTGATAGCTGATCATCAATCTCTGCTACTGTCCTGTTGTACAGTGATCCATCACCTGAATAGGTTGCCATCAAGGACAACACTTTAGCCATAATGCCAACACCTTGTTACATTTCCAACATAAGGAAAATGATTCCCCTCATAAGATATTTAGGCACATGCCTATAATTCCAAGGATTCAAAGGCTCTTTTGCTACAAAGAATTAGCCATTTTGTAGGGGTGATATGCCTAACACAAAAGTGAGTTAGAGTTATGTGGATGCAAATGGATTCAACAAACATGAAGCATATAGAGGGTACATGGCTTGATAAGTTCATGGATGAAGCATGAAGCGTTTGATTAAGCATAGGCATGGATGGAGTTAAACCATATTCCTCCTATTGCAACATATAATGTTTCACAATTTTTGTTTATGATG
Organism: Pinus taeda; assembly: GCA_000404065.3. Lineage (NCBI taxonomy): Eukaryota > Viridiplantae > Streptophyta > Pinopsida > Pinales > Pinaceae > Pinus > Pinus taeda. The sequence continues at coordinate 110,513 of APFE030183133.1, read as the reverse complement.
TTACATAAAATTTTACTTAGTTGTTAGTCTTTCCATAGAAAAAAAAAATTCTACTGTTACACAATATTTAGCTTACCTATTGATCATTATCCTTACATCCTTATCTCAAAAGCATTTTTAGTGCAATAAAATTCCACCTTTGTTAACTCATATTTTTCATCTGACCTTATTATATGATCATTTTCGATGGTCACCATTGACTATCTTATATCAAAATACTATATTATCTAAAGTCAAAATGTTATATTCAAATTTATGTTTAATCTTGTTTAAATGGATGTTATTTTATTCAAAATATGTTCTTTGTAAGACAATTTAACTTATAAGGGAGACAAAAATCCATTCGTATTTTTATAGAGGGTATTATATGGCCCTTTAAAGCCACATTTTTAATCATTGGCTTTTGTCTAAACTTATTATATTTCTCTAGAGTTAAACTATTCACTTATTTTTTTAATGGAGGAGAGAGTTTATGGTTTCTAAAGTCATTTTAAGCTCCATATTTACATATCACATGCCAATTTTTGAAATCATGAATGTTACTTGGTATATGAAGTGGCTAGAGCTCCATACATAATTTCATTTAATCATTAAATAAATTTTGAGGTCTAAAATGGGCCTCAAAACAAAAATGTACAACCAAAAAAAACTTTATAAGAACCAATAGGATTCAAAATGATGATGTCGACCATGAGGGATGATTCACCATTTATGGAATAAAAAAGGTAAAAAGATTCAAAAAAAAAAATTGTTTTTTCAACTCATCTTTTCAACTTATATCCCTACAGTTTTACTCAAATTTTGAGTAGGAGCACTCATTGGATGCATAATTGAATTCCTCATCAAAGAGTGCCCATGTTGCATACTTTCAATGGACCTTTCTACACGAAAAATTAGAACTACATGAAAAACGTGATTGCAATCACATTTTTCATGTATTTCTCATTTTTCATATGGCAAGGTCTAACGAAAGTATGTAACATGGGTACTCCTTGGATGAAGAATTAAATTCCACATCCAAGGAATGATCCTGCTTGAAATTTGAGTAAAATCATAGGGAGATAAGTTGAAAATACGAGTTGAAAAAGTAATTTTTTATTTTATAATATTCCTTAGGAGGCCCATTTTAGACCTCAAAATTTCTCTAACTGACATAGCTACCACCAAGTGTTGAGCATAACTCATGGTGTAATTGAAGTCAAAACTTCTTTACCTTTATGGAGTCAAGATTCAACCATATTCCTGAAAATATATGACCAAGCCTAAAAGCTAAAGTTGTTTAGGGAATATGCAAGCAAAGAAGGTTATTATTTCAAATTATCAAGCAAATGATATTTCAAGTTGCATGTGGAGGATAAATAAATCCTTCATGGATAAGGCTGCTAGTTACGTAGGCTGCCAACAATTCTACTAAGAATATGATAAACTGAATGCATCATGGGGGGACCATGGTAATCTTTTCTCATCATATCAATTGGTACTATTTTTCCGTTGGCTATGCTTTTGTATTTGGTATTCACAACAAATACCATTGTTGTTGTTTTTAGCAGCATTTGGTGGATTTATGGCTCTTTTATGCACATGTCTCATAGCCATTTTGTGGGATATTTATTAATTTCTACTTTGGCATATTTGTAATAACTTTGGTGATCATCACATGGAACTTGCAAATATACACATAATGAAGTTTCATGATACCGAATCAAAGTGGGTAGTGTTTCATGACTATTATGGAAGGAAGGTTGACTAAGCTATGTTGATTATCATAATTTGGTCAAGATTTAAGTAAACTTTCAATGGTTTCATTATGTAATACTATGGAACATTATGGATAGTTAATGCATGGAATTGGAGACATAGTATCTTTTTAAATTATGTTTATGATTTATAGGTCCTCAGCAAGACGATGCTAAAGATTAGAGTGCAACATTGATCCCTTCGTGGGATGATACTACAACTCATATCACATTAGATGATGTTACAACTCATCATACATGGATCACAACATAGATAAGTAATATCCCCTCCAATTCACCGACCCTACTTGCATTTTCTTTGATGTTGGATAGCATGATTAGGTTGATCAAGACATACTGGAAGTCGGGCCCACCTAGCCACATATTACAATTCATACATCAGTTAAGAAGGCATGAGGTTAGACGCCCAGATTCTTGGGAGGTGGTGAAAGATGCCACCAAGGACATTGATATTTGTGGGAAGTCATTTGACATACCTCTGGATCACCCTGTTATACATAAAGGTCCAATCCCACTAAGATATTTTAGTGATGTTCATGCAGCCCCTTTCGTGTATGATAAATTCAGTGGAGCTTGGGGCAAGTTCCCCAACCATGACTAGGTCACAATTTATTTTTCTAAGCATTTATATGTTGAGTTTAAGTTACATATGAGGCCAAATTACACTAATATTGGATCTCACTTTTATGGTACCGATAGGGTACATACTTATGAGCATGAGAGGGCTCATAGGGACCCTGGGCATGTACCACCACCTCCAATATTATTTCCACTACCGTCTCGGAGCATGGTATTACATTGAGAGCTAGAGGAGTTATCGTAACTCAGTGGTGGGACGCGGGAGACTATTGCAGACAACACGCGGGCATCATTGGCTAGTGTGCATGTTACATTGCATGGAGAGATATAGAAACCACCACCACTACCTCATGACCCACTAGTGCCCTTATATGATGATGCACTTCTTGAGAGTTTAACCTTTGATCGACTTTTGACACATACATGTATGTATCATGATGCCATTCATGAGACTTGGAAAGTGCATGGCGCGCATGACATAGACTAGCTACATATTTCCATGAAACTTTTGACTCTTATTGTCAAATTATGCATACTTATGTATATTAAAATTTCTAGTTCATATTAAATTACATAATTTATATAAATAAGTTCATGATAACATATAGACATGTCCCAACTACATGGATGATCTTATGAGATCATTCGAGGGGGAAGATGATCAACTAGGGCATCCTCGACCAAAGCACCTTTCCATGGATTCTCCTCCACCTCCATCTCCACATTATATGTTCAATAATGTGGAGGAGATTCAGTATGTACAACCACATGGACCAATAATTGAGGTAAACTTATTTGTTTCTAAGATTTCAGCTTTTTACTTTTTTAAGTTAAATAAATATGTTAATTAATTTATAGAATAATTATAATGTGTCCTTTCCATTGTGTACACAGGCCCATATGCAAAGTGACGTTGATGGCACTGTTATGTAGATGCATGAATGGGATGTTGGGTTTCGAGGCACTGATGATGCAGGTCCATCGATGCAGGCCTCAATCATCTAGCCACAGGCAGGGGGGAAGCAAACCCAGATTCATGATGAGACCCCCATCCTATCGGAATTGCATTTGGACTTGACTGAGGTTAGTAGGTTCATGTATATATGTTTATAATTAAAAATGTGGTTCAATATATTTATTTCCATATTGTTTATTTTGTACAAATAATGATCTAATTAGTTTGAATTTGAATGTGTTATATTGCAGTGCCAACTTATGGACACTTACCTTGCACGGAAGAACTCACGTAGGATTTTTGGTGGTACTTAGAGATCATAGTTTGCATATTTTCAGGCTCATTTCATAGGGCATATTCACATGTGTGATACAAACTTTGTATATTTTCATACATGGATAGTTTATGGATGTACATCATGGACATTATTTTAGTTTATGAATGCTTATTATTTTAGTTTATGGATTTGTATTAATCTTGTTTATGGATGCTCATTAATTTTTTAAATTTAAATGGATATGTTAAAGTTACTTTGCTAATTTAATAATTTTTCTATATACTATAACTTTTATTAGTAAAATATATGTTTAATTTTGATTTCCATTTTCATAGGCTAATAAGTACAATCTTAAAAGTTATGATGCAAGTCACTTTGATACTTCATATGAACTAAAATACATCATGTATCAATTTAATATTGAACATGGAAATAATTCCAATAAGGCTTCATAATGTCTTGTAGAAAGTGTCTTTAGTGCAATTAACATGTATGTTATTACAACTCATTTAAAAAATTAATTTATTGAATTATAAAGTCATCAATATAATATATATATTATATATATATATATATATATATATATATATATATATATATATATAATAATATATATATATATATAATTAATGACCCACCCATATTACAATGCATGGACAATTTTTTTAAGTATTTCAATCAATTTCTTATCACAAGGATCAATTAAAAAACACAAATATAATAGAAATAAGTTTTATTCAATTTTAATATTAAAAGATGTCATGTAAACAACAAATATGTTTTATTCAACATTATTTATTTTGAGATTATCTACCAGAGCTTAGTCATAACATGATATAAGTCAATTGTATTGAAATTTAATACATAGGTCAAACAACAATATATGACAACATTTCTATAATTTTATATAATATTATAAACTTTCCTAAATTTACTAGTTATCCAAGTATTTCAATCAATTCCTTATGATGGAAATTTAAGTTGTATTCAATTTTTAAAAACTCAAATATGATTGAAATGAGTTATATATTCAATTTTAAAAGATGTGGAGATGTAAAAGTTACAAATACAAGTTTTATTGATTTGATTTTGTTTGAGTTTATCTACAAAAGCTTAGTCATAGTGCACGTCATCAATTAATTTTTTGTGCTTTCACTGAAATCAATGCGCAATGTTAAACTTATAACCTTGAAATTAATGTACATCATATATCGACTTACATCATTTATCAGACATCAACCTCTTCGCTAAAATCAATGCATCTAATGCAAGCAATCAAATATGATGAGAAATCAACATCTACACTAAAATCAATGCATCTAATGCAAACAATAAAATAGGATGAGAAACCAACATCTACACTGAAATCAATGCATCTATTGCAAACAATCAAATAGGATTAGAAATCAACATCTACACTGAAATCAATGCATCTAATGATGCAAGCAATCAAATAGGATTAGAAATAAAAATCACTACTGAAATTAATGCATCTAGTGCTAGCAATAGAATAGGATTAGAAATCAACATCTACACTAAAATAGCTGCATCTAATGCAAGCTCAATCAAACAATATTATAAATTAACATATTTAATGAAATGAATGCATCTAATTCAAGCAATGAAATAGAATTAGAAATAAAAATCTACACAAAAATCTATGCATCTAATTTGCAAGAAATCAAATAGGATCAGAAATCAACATTTGTACACTGAAACCAATGCATCTAGTGAAAGAAATTTTCTTCCCTTTCTCTCCCCCCTCCATCTATATTGATCTTTCCCTCCATCTCTCCTTCTTTGTTTCTCTATCTTATCCCCCAAAAAATAAACACTTTCTCTCTTCATATCTATCTATCTCTCCGTCCCTTTGTTCCTCTATCTCTCCCTTCTTCCCTCTCTCCCCCTTCCATATATATCTTTATCTCACTTTGTCTATCCTTCTTCATCCCTCTATATCACCCCACAAACATACACATTGTTTCTCCATATCTATATATATCTCCCTCCCTCTCCCTCTCCCTCTCCATCTATCTCTCTCTTCCACTTCTCTCCCTCTGTCTCCCCTTCTATATCTCTTCCCTCCTACTTTCCTCTCTCTCTCTCTCTCCATCTCCCTTGCCACTCCCTCTCTCTCTCCACCTTTCTCTCTCTATATTTATTTCTTCTTACCTCCCTCTCTTTCCCACTCCAACTCCATTTCTCTCTCTCCTTACCTCTCAAGTCATCATCCTCTTCCTTTCTATCCCACCTCCCTCTGTCTCTCCCCCACATCTCTCTCTCTATCTCTCTCTCAAGCTTCATCCTACAACTTTGTTGACTATGTCCCTCTCTCTCTCATTATCTCTCCCCCTTCTCTCCATCTCTCGTTATTTTTCTTTCTATCTTACCCCCAAACATACACACACTCTCTCCATCTCTCCCTCTCTCTCTCTCTCCACCTTTATCTCTCTATATGTCTTAAACTTATTCCTTCCCTGTCTTTTCCTCCAAATCCATCTCTCGAGCCCCCTCTATTTCTTGGAGAATCTCTCCTCCTCTCCCTCTCTCCATCTTTTTGTCCCCCTCTCTCTCTCTTACCTTTCTCACCCTCTTTCTCTCACTCTATATTTCAAAAAATTTAAAATATTTTGGAAATTTAAATATTAATATATATATATCTTTAATGATGACATACATATATATATATATATTATATATATATATATATATATATAATATATATATAATATAGATATATATAATATACATATTTAAATGCAAGATTTCAAATGTGTGTTGTACATTCACCTATAGGATACATAGAGTGTTTAATGTCTTCCATTGAAACTGTTTAGGTTTTATTTCTTTAAAGGTAGCTTAGGTTTTGATTACCGAGTCAACATGTATGACTCTTTTTGTGTTAATGGTCACTCTTTTGTTAACGCCTATGCCGTATATCAACCACAATTTATTAATGTGGTTGTGCTAGATATATATTATAATATAAGAAATTGTATTTGTATTAAAGTTAATAATATTATATTAATCCAAAATTAATAAATTTAATATCATTTTTTATATTTTTTTCTAAGTTAGGCTAATTCTATTACTGAAAAATATTTTACACTGAGCCCTTAGCTTGTGCATATCCATGCCTGAGAGTTCGCAAAAAATAGCAGAAACAGAGTCTAGACTGCCCATAATGGGAAACCAGTCCAAATCAAAAAACGAGTGAAAATTTTAACTTGCTGCCCACATAGGGGAAATAGGCACTTGTGCACAATTGTTTATCAGTTTTTCAAGGTGAAACAGAAACCAACCAAGGAACCTAATACCATCAGTTTTTCCGGAACCCCCATTAAAGAAACTAGAAAGCAGAATTCCCGATAAAAACCTAAGAAAAGCAAACATGTGGCAAGTTGTGTGGCAGGCTATGTGGAAAACACATGGAAATTAGAGTGGCTGACTGGGAGTGAGGCAGAGACAACGGGTGTTCCTCCACGATGAAGCACCTGTACTCCTCTATGTCGACATCTACCTGTTGGGAAGCCTTTGTGTTGTCTACTTGTTGCGCTAGTTGTTCCTCCTTGATGAAACAACGGTAAGGATCCATGTCTTCTTCTGCATGCTGGTCCTAGTCTACCTCCTTCCCTGTTTGTCCCATCTCCTTCTAAGTGTGCTGTATCCTTACTCCGTGGGTGCTCGATTGAGCCATGTCCAAATTTTCTCTGGTGTGACCACCACCTTCAGTGGCCTGCTCCTCAATTGCTCTAGTGTGGCCACCAACTTCAGTGGCTTGTCCCTCAATTGCTTGCTCCATCTCGTGAAAGATTACGGAGATAGTGGCAATGATGATGGGCCTGTTCATGGGTGAATGAAAGGTAAATTGGGCAGAATGGAGATGCGATTGTGGATTGGAAGGAGTTCCTCTAGGGGGCGAAGCAGGAATGGGAGGAATTCCACTGGGAGGTGAAGCAGGGGGCGTCGAATGGAGGCGGTGAGGTTGAGAGCGGCCTTTTCCACTGCGGGTGTTTGGGTAGCACCTTGTTATCTGTTGGGCCAAAGAGGAAGTGGAGTTTGAAACTGGGGAATGTGGGGGATGAGCCAAGCTTCCTCTGCTTCCACCCCTGCGACTACGCATATACCGACACGTTCTTGGCATGTTGGCGCCAGAAGTTTGAGAATTTCTTCCAAAATTGGGCTTAGAGTGATGCAAAGGCTCAGTAGAATTTACGGAAAAATCTGAGGAGGGCCTAGCTGCAGAGGCCGAGTGGAAGACGAAATGGCAAGCCAGACTCTGAGTGAAGTGAATTCCTGGGCCTAAGTCAATGCAGCAGAGGAGGTGGCAGCGCCTCCTAGTGGCAGTGCAGGAGCTGGGTGCAGCAACAGCTTGAGGGCAGAGGCATTGCAGAGGCAGAGGATGATGGACAGGTGCAGTGGTAAGAGTAGCACCAGAATTCATTTTTGCGTGGAGCCGAGGTGGGTGGTTGTAGACAGGTTGGAGATGGTGCCCCCTTAAATGCCATTTATGTTTGTTGTCAATGTCATTTTTAGACCAGTGTGCCAGATTACGGAGGGCCATGTGGTTTGGCCACATGCCATTCTGTTCAGCCGCCACCTCATTGTCCTTGTTGAGCACCTGCGTTCGAGATACTAATTTTTTATATTAATATCATTCCATAATTTAATTTAATAATAATAATAATATTCTTTTAGTATTAATATTAAATTTAATAAGATTTTACATGACATTGTAACAAAAATTCTAATAAGATTTGGAATTTTAAAATGTTTAATATTGATAATTCAAAAATATATATATAAAGGCTCGATCGAACATAATAGCTCAATCGAGCCTCTTAAGTCCTAAAATCAGCAATTTCAGCACCCATTCTACAAAATTTTCTGCAATTCCATTTTGTAACCTAGTGGACTTAGGGCTAAATTTGTACTCAAATGGTGGAGTTTATCACATTGGATCCATGAAGGAATACTATATCCTTTTTTTTCATTGATAAGTGGGTGAATCCTAAAAATCACTTTTATCCTGTGGCTGAGAGGCCACGACGCAGGGGCATCTAAGCCGTCAAAGTCACCCGAGGATCGCACCTGGCCTGAGCCGCACCAGTGGAAACCATGCTTGATTTTTGGTATCAACGAGACTAGAATCGGTGACCTTTGCTTACGGAATGCCTTAACAGCGCGCTCCTTCACCGACTGTTCTATATCTCTTTGATATGAAGGAATACTATATCCAATGACATATGAGTTTGATATTTTTGAATTCATATGATATTTTTCATCTAATTTATTTTAAACATAATGCTTGAAAAAAATTAAGTGTTTTAAAGAGGTTGAATAAAAAATCAATATCGTAAAATTACAAAAAAAAAAAAAAAAAAAAAAATTACAAAATTAAAAAATACCTCTATCTTCATTTACAGTTCCTCTTCAAATAGATACTTTTTGGTTTTTTCAATTTATTTAAATAGTTTCAAAAAAATGTTAGTGAACACATGCAATATGCAAAAATGCAATTGAAATATTACTTCGCCAACTTCAAAAATAATATATATATATATATATATATATATATATATATATATAATAATATATATATATATAATATATATATATATATATATATATATATATATATATATTATATATATATATATATATATATAATATATATAAATATAATATATATAATATATATATTCAGTAACAAAATAAATTTTAAATATGAAAAAAATAGCTCTCTCAGTGTAGGTCATGCTTACACACACACACACATTTTACACTAAGTTATGCTACATGAACACACAAATACCTCTTAATATGTGTGAGAATTTGCAGGGACAAACATTTCATTTAATAGAACATTGACATATTATACAACACTAAATATTTTTTCAAAAAATGTCATTAGTACAACAACATAACTCTCCACGATTTGTCTTTTTACTCTGAATCAAAATTCACAATTCTTATATGAATTTTGAGGGATTCAATTTGATAAAAGAGGAAAAACTTGAAATTTCATTGCCACATTTGACCAAAAGTGTAACCCATCTTCATGCTTTCACTCGTGATTTTCCTTTCTCTAGGGGGTTGGTGCAGAAGGGTCCATAAGTGTGGATCATTAGCTCCTTCCATCGAAATACCATTCTTGGTGTCCTAGAGACTTAGTAGTTATGTTGTGGAAATGTGGTCATGCCCAACAGGGTGTAGGGCCTCGGGGCCAACCAGGGGTGAAGGCTATTCGGGAAAATGTGAAAAAGGAGGAGGTGATCGTCAGCGTTGAGGTGGTAGGGTAAGTAGCTTAGGACCAGGCCCAGTCGCCAAGTCAAGTGGAACAACCACCAACAATGGAATTTTTCACTAAACAACTATGCAACATATCAACCACCCGTGAGGTGATGCACCATCAACGCTATAAAGACAGGAACAAACTGATTGCATTCTTAAATGACCTCCAATTCAACTAGGGGGATATTATGGAACGCCTAATGCCTTTGCACCGGTGGCATTGATGAGCTAATGAATGTTTTCCTGATATGGATGTGTGTCTCACCCATGTGGAATTTCATGCGCATAGAGACTTTGGTCCTCTTGTGGCCTCGAGTGTTGCTCAAGTTCTGAATCTTCACCCTTGATATATGTTGTATGTTGCCTTTTCTAGTTCTTTGTGTTTTGGGCTATCTAGCTTTTTGTCTGTGGAGATCATGTAAAAAGAGGTATTTTTTGCTTAGTTTTTGCACCACTCTCCTAGCTAACAAATCTGGTAGAAATGAAGTCAGGAAAGCAATGGGATTCATGTATATCTGTTGTATATTTTTGGTGAATTAATGCAAATATTTTGGAAGACAAAAAAAATGTTTGTTATAAATTTATGCTTATTAAAATTTACCAACTAATTAATTTATTTAGCTACCTTAGTAGGTAAAATTGAATTTTATAAGTTGGTTGGAACCGTGTGACATCTATAGCTCACACCTTGCTAACAAGAAGTCGAAATGAAAGAGGTTTTCAAAATAGAAGTTCCACACTCCAAGTAAACATAAGAATGAATGCATGAAATTTTAATGTCCACAAGACTTGCTATAGTCTATGGGACCAATAGCTTCCTTGCTTTTTGCCTTTTGCAATTCAATCCTCTTGTTATTCAAATTATTGATGAGTTGACCAACCTTCTACAATCCCCTCACTGAAAAGATAATGCTATGGAACCAATGTTAACATACTGTTGTAACTGTCTCTGAGGTCTCTGAAAGCATCACATTCCAAAATGAGATGTTTTTTCGATTCCAATGCCCCAAAAGTGCAAAAAGTACACACCTGCTCTTCCCAAGCTTCTTTAGGTCTTTTCCACCAACCTATTTTGCACCATATATGATGCAAGTTATTTCTTAATTGAGCAATAAGAATCTTTGCTCTCCATGGAATGCCACTTCCAATGTACTCTTTTTTTTGGATATCACACATGGGGTTGAATTCTTGAACATAGTACTTCTTCTTTCTACCCAACCCTTTTCCCCATACATGCTTACGAAACTTCTCCATAACATAACTCTTCAAATCATTGCTATTTGTGGGACATGCATTGATGTAAATATTCCATTTTTGCATCCATTTGTTGTTTTATCTCATCCATGATTTCTTTCTTTCACTCATTCCTTCATTGAATATGACTTTAGGCCATCTAACTTCTCCCATTTTCTCAATTCTCTGAAGATACCTTATGAGATGCACCATAGAAATTTCTTCAATGGAAGTTTTTCCTGTCTCACTCAACATTATCTCATAAGAAACTGAACTTTTCGTTTTTAACTTGCTCATGATCAAACATTTTTGGATTTTCTAAATTTGCTTCCATTTTGGGATATGAATGTTGCTAGCCCACAATTCACACCCATATAATATCATTGGACAAAATAGGAGCCCAAAAAGAACTTCAATTGTTTTCCAATCCCATAACTCCACCTCTCTACATATGTTTTGAAGAGCATATAATGCTTTCCACCCTCCTAAAATTATCTTATTTCTGGAGTGCTCCCAATTAAGCTTCTTTTTATTTGAGAAAATCATTATTTTGGTCTTGTTGGTATTGACTTGCATCCCCACTGATTTAAAAAAATACTCAAGTGAATATAGGTGCATCTAAAATCCCTGCACTGATTTATAAATCAATACAATGTCATAAGAATATAAAAGAAGCTTTATCAAAAACTCCACAAACCGAACACCGTCCCCAGCTTGCAGATTTATCCACTCTTCCAATTTATCAATATATAAACCAAAAAGAGTAGGGGATAAAGGGAAACCTTTCTTGACTATGTTGTCACTTCTAAATCTTTCTGAACTGTCTGTTGAAGTTCTAATTTTTATTTTTACCTCTTCATAAAGCCTATGGACAACAACTCTATAATGCAAAGGAATTTCAAGTTCTTCCATTCTACTCCACAACTTATCTATAGGGACTTTGTCAAATTCCTTTTTGAAGTCAACAATGCAGCAAAATACTTCTTCTTTTCCCTCCCAAACCTTTTCAATAATGTGTCTCAAAGTGATATAATGATCTACTATAGAATTCTTCAGCCTAAAACCTGCTGGCCCTTTTCCCTCTTTTCTTTGACTTTTGCCCATTTACTGATTCTATTTTCCACCATGTTGCTAAAGAGATTTTCAAACAAAGGATTGATAATAATGGTTTTATAGTTGGAAGGATTATTAATGTCTCCACTTTTAAAAAGGGGTATTGCTAGACTAGTTGTCGAATCTCTTGGGAATCCTTGTTGAATGACGTTGTTGAATATTCCCATGATGTGTGGTGCAAGAATGTTCATTCCCCACTTTAGATATTCTTCTTGAAGTTCAACCAAGTGCTTTGCCTTTCCTATTTTCAACTTCTTAATTCCTGTCTCTACTTCCTTACTTTCTGTAATGTGAAAATCTTTTTGGTTGTGTTGATCCTGGGAGGAGGCTCTTTCTTTGATTCTTTCTCATAGAGTTGTCTTGCATAGTCAAACCATTGATTGGTTGTAATATTATTTTCAATTTGTTTATTCCTTGGTTGAAGTTCCTGCCAAAAACTTTTTAGGTGACTCTTGCCTAGATATATTAACTCTTCTCGCCTTGTTTGCATGAACACATCTTTTTTTTTAATCTTCTTATATACCTTTACATTCATCTTCTCCTCGCCTGCCTTTTTAAATTTTTTCCTTTCCATTTTTGCATTCCTCACAAAACCAAGCATTTACAGGAAAACAATTTGATTTAGATTTCTTATTTTTTGCTCTTTTGTACTTCTCAAGTGCACTTTGAATTATATTTGTTAACTTATGACTATTGAGGCTTTGGGAGTCACTCTTCCCTTTCTAAATTGATCTCTCCAACATTGTTTTGAAAATAGTACAATTTTCTTGTGTTAGAATTTTTTTTTTGGATTGTCGAGAACATATGAACCCCTCCATTAATCCCTAATACAAATAGGAGGGAGGAAGTGTTGTAGCATTTTTTGGGTTTTGATAACTTAGAATCAATTAGTCAAAAAATGAAAATATATTTCAAAAAATGTTAAGATAGGATATGGACAAAACGAACATTGATTAAAAAAATGTTAGGGATTTTTAATAAACAAGTCCATATCAAATAAAATGTTATAATAGATGCCCTAAAAAATGAAGGAAAAAACAAAATGTTAGGTTAGAAAGAAAAGCAAAAACAATAAACTCTGAAAGTATTTCAAATCTAAATGCCACTACTCTTAGTCTAGTTCAGTTTTACAAATAATAGTTGTGTGTAGTTTGTTTAGATGCCACACTAGTTTATTTGATCCAATTATACAGTTTAATCATGATTGGGTTTGATTTAAATTTGATTTTAAATAGGTAGAAAAGAAATTGGCTCAACAGTTTAATCTAAGCTAATGGAGTAAATAAGGGATAGAGGTAGATTAGTCATAAAAAGGAAATATTGAGTTGCTAGATTAAATGCACTCAAATAAATAAATGAAAATGTTAGGAGTAAAAGGGTAGGTAGACATGTGAAATGTAATTGGAGCATCTAATTGATTTTATCCTAAGTTGTAAAATTGGAAAGTTATGCATTTAATTAAGCGCAAGTTTTAAAAGAATCCATGTTATTTCATAAATGTCTCCATATATTCATTTATTCGCCATAACCCGAAGTTGTCACATCCGCTCTCAAATTTGTGACCCCACCATCACTTCTGCCTAACATGTTAAACACCCCCCACCTTACCTTTCATCTCGCATACTCACATAAGATCTGATGGCCCATGTCCCTTCTCGGTCCTTATTCACTGTCTGAACTTTATCATCGCCCAGGGGTGTGTCTGAAATGGGAAGTTTCCTAAACCACTGTCATAAACAACCTTTTCCATGTTTTATTGTTTTGGGACTTAAAATCTCGAAACTACTTACGGCCTCACCTTAGTCCCGAACATGGTATATAAGCTATCATTTACCGCCACTCCACGTCCCGCGCCACGTCACACTCTATCTCATGTCTACCGTCCAATCAACTGTCGCCTATTTGTTATCCATTCCATTCTACTCCCGTGAATTTATAATTCAAAGACCCATTAATTAATCTCATTGGATAATTAATGCAAAATTTAATCGTTCAAGTTATTCATAATCTTATATGTATTTCAATCTAAATGTTATAACTGGAATACTATTTCAGAACTTGTTTAAATCACACTATGTTTTAATAGTTAAGCATTTGAATGTTTTCTTCTAATATTTAAATTAAAGAATAAACCCTATTAATTCACGGAAATGGTTACACATTCCATTTCTCTAACCAAACTGATCATTGAAGGTTTCTTCCCTATAGCTCAACCATTGTCCGACATTAAGAAATTATTTTTCTTGTTCAGAAAACTAACATCCAGGTCCACCTGCTTCTTTTACAGTTATACTGTTTTGACTGTGACCACTCTATTTTAGGCCTATTCCCATCATTCTTAGTCTGCAATTCATTTGGAAAAAAAATACCTCCTAAGGGAAAAGAAATTGCAGAAGTCCCAAATCCCCTGGTTCATCCACAGGTCGGCTTCCATCATACCCCACTAGTCGACAGAGATTCTAAAATCGTTGAGGCTTCTTCTCAATTTGAGTTATATGAAATCTATTGCTGGATGGAAGACCAACTAATTGTTCTTACAAATGAGATATGGCTCTGGGACACCCAACTCCCTCACTATATTTTCCCTCAAATACACAGAGCACCTAAATTTGTGAGGATATGCCATGAATCTTATGATCCCATCCAGACAGAAACTATTTCACCCACAAGAGAAATAATTTGTTTAATCAATTCTGAGTCCATTGAGAAAATGTTGCAGGCCCCTTCTACTACACCAACTCATCCTTTTTCCCATGAGAACCTGAAAGAAGCCTATCAAAAACTAGACTTTACTAAAAGATCTCAAACCCTTGAAATTTTTCTAGTTGTTGATAGTCCTCTGCCTAAAAGAAACCCTCCTTATGATTCATCCATGTTCCCTGATAGAACCAAGCAAATTACCTCTATTTTGTCCTATTTTCTTGGTTTCAACTCTGATCAATATGTTAATGAAGCCATCCTTGGTTTATTATCCATCTTTTCTTTTGATTCTAAACCCATTGTTATTTATGATTTCAGTCAATTCCTAACTGAAGCAATACATGAGCAATTTGTCAAGTTTAATACTAAAGAAGTATTCAAGTTTGCATCAATACTTGTATACCTTTTTATATATTATTAGGGAGACAAATTCCCATTTACTTTATAGAAACTAGATGAGGAAGGAAATCAACAATCAATGATATTCTAGACTTCAATGGGAATGAAGGAGAAGGAAGATTTTACATATAAATAGTTCATATAACTATTTATTCATCCAGCTATCAATCTTATGAGCAGCACTCCAATACCAAGGATCAGTGAGGAGATTGTCAAACTATTATAGTTGGTTGATCAAGCTACAATAGGGGATTTGTATTATTACCAAAACTATATAGAGATCAGGTTTATGGTTGTGAGCTTCTAGCCTACAAACTGCGCTAGTACTTTCCTATCAGAATCTTAGCACTGGAATACATAAGACAAAGGCTAAATGCAGATGAAGGAACTTTGTGGCTGTAAAGAAGAAATCACAATTCAAGCTGAAAGCCCAAGTTGGTACATTCATCTGTAACACCAGGGCAGTAGGATAGGAAGCAGACAAATTTTCAAAGTAGATGAAGTTTGGTCTCAGTTTCACATGGTCTTATGGCCCAATGGGAGTGGTTTCTAAACTCAGGCTAGAAAAAAAGTTCACTGCATATCACCATACAGCTAGGCATGAAATAGAACAATATAAGAATTAGTTGGAATGGACAGAGAACACCCTCCAAGAGGCTAAAGAGCATGCATTTTCTACATCAAATGTGCAAACTCCACTTGCACAAGAAAAATCAGCAAAAAGAGGAAGGGAAGAACAATCTTCTGCTACAACTGAAGCGTTAAGCCAAGGCTTCAGAATTGTGCAGAGAAATAAGAGACCAAGGATCTCTGTGATTGTTGGTGCAACAAATGAACCTCAGAAGACATCATTAGATGGATTTGGAGATATTATGCTTTATACATAGTTTGGTGGACAATCTACACTTCCCCAACTCATTCTACTAATTCTCATGAACAACAGGTAATTCAGACTAGTGGAGGCATTCCGAAGGATAAGGAGGAAGGAAGTTTTCATGTCTTTAGTGAGATTAAAAGAAGGAATGAATAATTGAAGTTGAACAAAGTCAAAAGTCAAATTGAAGTACTACAAAGGGAACTCAAGGAATCTCTCATTGGAAACAAAGTGGGTTTGTAAAAGGAAATTCTCTAGGAAGAAATTATAGAATCAATCAAGGATATTTTTCCCTATATCAAGATAATGTTTGATTAGAAAGATCTCTTGGAGAAAGCTCAGGAAGCAGTTGATACTATTATTATGTAGCTTGAGGACATGCCAGAAATTGCTTCTAATATCATCAAGTTCCTGAATTCCAAAGATAGCTATGAGCTTGAGGAATTAGGCATAAGTGACAGAACATCAACTATATTGGAGGTAAAGAAGATCATCCCCAAGGAAAAGCTCATTCTTTAGCTGCAGGAAAAGTGTAACAATGTCAATACCATAGTTTAGTGGTTTTTCAGCAAGATAGAACCCTTGACTAGCAAGGGTTTGCCCTCCATGCTTGTGATTAATGACAAATTGATTCCAATTAAGGATTATGTTCAGAAGCTAACAGAGGTGGGCAAACATGCAGCTTCAGTTTCAAACATAAGAGGTTCAACAACACCAACACTTATAATAAATTCACTTAGGGATAGTTTCTTTACTTTGAATGAAATTAGACACATTTTTAGTAAAACCCACTTTTACTAAATATATAGAGATGGATGAAATTTGCAGAAGAGTAACAAAGATATCTATCCCAGAAAAGAAATGTTGGGAAGAATTGACAGATTTACATGACTAAAGGGTGATATAACAACTTTCAACTTTTAAATGAACAGTTAGCATAGCTTCAACAATTTTTAATATTTCCAGCAACAGTCGTCAACAGCGCTGCAACAAAATAGTGCCACATCAACTAGCAGTTTATATTTCTGATTTTGTAATCATCGATTTTTGTAAAACAGTTTGATATATTTTCTTAGTTCTATTATTGTATAAATAACTCTCTTTCACGAGTTATTAAGGGTTGCACCCTTGAAGAAGAATTTCTAGACATTAAATGTACTTTACTTTTCCGAAACATTAATACAAAGTTGAGGATTCTAAATTCAGGTTCATACAATTTCATTTTTCCTGTAAGTTTTCGAGTTATATTCACAGTGTTTTTCTTCATATTCTTATGTTTTACAAAGATAACTAGGTAGGAATAATTGAGTTTCAATCTATTTCTATAATATTTTGAAGTGATCATCTATATAGAGAATGAATTATATTAACTGTATGTTTAATTAATTCCCTCTTAATTATTAAATCATTAGCATATTTTGTAAACTTAAGCATATTCCATTAAACCTTCTGAACATGGTTTAAAGGTTTTCATACTTATGATTATTTGCTATTCAATTTGAATATTGTAAAAATCATATCATTTCTCTGTTTCTGCTCACCAACATACAACTATATCACTGTGTGAATTTTAATTGCAGCCCTCTATTTTAATATTAATATTATTCAAAAGGTTAGGCATCACTATTTTATATCTATTTCATACATTGGTCCTCCAAATTAAAAAAAAAAACTCCCAAAACAATTATATTAGAGGCCCTGGCATGATAGTTGACCATTATCATCTCAGAGATACAACATCAATCTGGCGCCATTACCGGGATTTGAATTTCATTAAGTTTTCCTAGCGAAATGATAAATACCCTATTCCTTTAAGGTGACTAAAGGTCTAGATAGGTTAAAATCCTTCACCTGGCAACTCCACTGTGCCAAACTGGCAACTTTTAAGCACACCAGATCTCGTTCTGAATCTGACACAGTTAGTCCTCTCCCAGATCTAGAAAAATTTCTGAGAAAGGCCAGTTCCAAAAGAAGACATCAATCATCTTCTTCCACTTTAGCCTTACATGTTGAAGTTATAATCAAATTTGATCCCTATAGTAACATTCCATCCCATCCATATTACTCTCACTTAACACCTAGGGTTGTTGAACTCTTAGATAGGGGAGTTGACTTCAAATCATCTTTCCTTACTCATTCACTTGAATCTCATCCAGAACCCCCACTTCCACCAGGATTACCTAAATCTGAGTCTGACCTGGGTGTTCATTTACCTTAATACAAACTTACAGACTTTATATCTCTCACTACTTACTCATTTCATTCCACTTCTGAACAAACTGAATCTTCTACCTCTAGACAACCTAAAGAGACATTTTCCATATATTCTAATCCACTCTTTGAATCAAAGGAAGATATTCATTCTCAGGTCCACAAGTTGGTTATTAAGACTCCTCTGAAATCATTCAGGACTTCTCCACCTTCATTATCTCCTCCTAATTCACCCCCTCTTTCACCATCTTCCTCTTCTTCATCACCATCTTCCTCTTCTTTATCATTATCCTCGCAAACATATCATACATCATCTTATACTATGGCATTCCAACCCATTGTATAGGCAAGATATGCAACTTTAGTTTTACCTCCAATCCTTTATGCTTTTCCAAATGGATATTTGAAACACCTTCCTAGGTATAATGGAGAAACAGGTCCCTTAGCTAAGGACCATCTTCAAGAATTTCTAGACTTTGCAGATAACATGAACATAGAACATAATGTTTACATGAGGTTTTTTTTTCAGTCTCTTGAGGGAAATGTGAGAACTTGGTTTAGGCAGTTACCTGCAAATTCCATTAGAAATTGGGAAGAACTAACAAATATATTTTAAAATAAATTGGGAGTAAAAAAAGATGCTATTTACTTTTTTACTGAGTTTGAAGAACTTGAAATAAATTTTGGTGAACCTGTCTCTGATTTTATCAAAAGGTTCAACAAACTTTACCATAAGATGCCCCCTGATTGCAAACCCCCCCATAGCAGTAGCCAAATCTAGGTTTTCAAAAGCTTTTGAAGATGATTTTGTTGTAATGTTAAGAGAAAGAACTTCAAGGACTCTTGAAGATATGAAAACTAATGCTATAGAGGTGGAAACAAATAGGGCTACCTCATCCACCTTAAAGGCTAAAGAGGAAAAAGCACGAAGAAAACTTAAAACTAGTCAAGAGGCCTCAACCTCTTCTATAATTAAAACTGAAGATTCTAAAATAGATGAAATAACTTCTTTTCTTAGAAATCTATCTAATAGAATTTCCAAGATTGAGACTCAACCTAGAAAAGTTCAACAAATAGTTACTAGACCCCAAAATCAAAATCAAGGTCAATACAAAAGAAATCCACAATCACAAATTCTTCAAAGACCTAGTAATGATCAGTAGGTACCAACTCCTCTATTGGTCGATGATCAACAACCTAATGACAATACTAGGACTATCACTAAAGACATTAATAATATGGACACTTCTTCTGATTAGACTGCTATTATTCCCCTCTCACAACAAAAATAGGTTCAAGAAGATCAAGAGTCCTCACAGGTTTCCAAATACCATGGCTTCTCTAAATTCCTAATTGCAGAGTTGAACAAAAGATATGATCTTAGGCCTGGAAGACTTCCTAAGTAACCTCCAATAATTGAAATCTGTACCAAAGTTGTTGAAACTCAAACAACTATTATTCGCCCATTAAATCAGTCAACTGATACTACTCAAAATGAAAAGAATGTTTTGACTACATTTAATGTTGAAAAGGAGTTAGAAAGAGTTAAAATCCCAATTCCACTTTCAGAACTTTCCAAAAACCCTGGATATAAAAATCAAGTCTCCAAATGGATACAAAACACCTTGGTTGATGCTGAAAGTGATATCACTAGTCTTCAAGATGAAAAACCAGCAGTTGTCTTTCGTCCTAGTTCAGATATGATTGATGAGATAGTGCCCACTTTCTATGTAACTCTTAAGACAAATGATTCCACGTTATACAATTGTATGATTTATTCTGGAGCATCACATAACCTGATGCCAAAAACTATCATGCACCATTTAAAACTTGACATAGGTAGATCTTATCATGATTTGTACACTTTTGATTCCAAAAGGGTGTCGTGCTTAGGATTGATTAAGGATTTAGTAGTCACCCTTGCCAAAATTCTAATGAAAAGTATAGTTCTTGATATAGTTGTCACAGATATCCCTCCCAAATTTGGAATGCTCCTTTCTAGGTCTTGTTGTGCCAAATTAGGGGGAACTTTTTAGATGGACATGTCTTATGCCACTATTCCTATTTATGGGGGAGAGAAACTAAGGTTATGTTAGCACCTAAATCTGCCTCAGGCTGAAGGAAGGAAAAATTTAGGGTAACCACAAACCACGCTCAGTCTGGTAGCTAGCCCTACCAGAACAGGAGAGGGCTCTCTCCGAGTCACACTCAGTGAATGGATGAACGAAAAGGACTGAGATGACTTTCAAACGAACTATTTATCTGGGAGGTTATGGGACCAGTGGACCTCAATGAACAGAGAACTTAAAATGAAGGCACAAATTATTTCGTGAGGCACGGTAGGTTGAAAGCATAGCAATTTAGTTTTAAAATGTGGCGGGATGGAAAGATTAATTAAGAAGTTGAAAAGGGCATGGTCGACATGAATCCTTTTCAAACAGAAGAATGAACACTGTATGTGAAATCTTCCCACAAGTAGAGCAATAGAATTGAATTATACCTGATCTCACTCGAAAAATTTAACCAGAAATGGATACGAAATGAAACTATGGAACATAACAAAGAAATGGACAGAATGATCAAGAAGTTGAAAAGGGCATGGGCAACATGACTCCTTTTCAAACAAAATAATGAACAATGTATATGAAATTTTCCCACAAGTAGAGCAATAGAATTTAATTCTACCTGATCTCACCAGAAATAAAGGTGAAATGGAATACAAAACATAACAAGGTACATATGAAACATAAGAGAAACACTTGCTATACTCACAAGCACAGGAATCTCATGAAACAAAGTTGTTGCCTTTCATTAATTCTCTGTAAAAATATACAATGCAGAAACAAAGTTTCTTTACCACAGTCTCCCAGAAGTTACAAGCCAACCAACAACTACAGGTGTAGCAATGCAAATATGACATTTGGCTTTGGGGTGACCGTTTGCCTTCCTTCGCCACATGGATAGAAGCCAATTTGGGGAAAAAACATTTTAAATTCCGCCTTTGGTGCCAAAAAACTGAAGTGTAGATGAGCGGGCCCACTTGGATAAGTCGCGAACCAAAATTTCGTGAAACAGAAGCAAATTGGCAATTTTTCCTCTGTGCGTTGCACGCTTTTCTCTGTGCGTCGCGCTACTTTGGGACCTGTTTTGAGGGCACTTCCAGGTGTCCAAAATGTGCCCAATTGGGCTTGTTGAAAGCTTGGCCTGTCTATTTTCTAACCCCACTGGAATTTTTGAATTTGAAGCTCATTTGTCCCTCCAAGTCTTCATTTTCCCAAGACTGCTTTCTGTGTGTCCAAAAGGTGGCAGAAAGGCCATTTTTAGGCGTTTTTTGACCTTTAGGTGACCGAAAACTTATCAAAATTTCTATCCCAGACACCAGTAGATGTAATTTTCGATGCTGAATCCAAAAATACAAACTTTTTCTCGATTGGAGTGCTATAATTTTTTTTGGGTTGTATTATATTCTTTCCACGACTAACCTACATAGTGAACCGGGGGGTTAGAGGGGGGGCGGAGCCTCCCCTTCGATGTGCCGATTGCGCAGCAGGGGGGTCACAGGGAAGGCGGCAGCCCCCCCTGTCTGGGGGGTTTGATGTTAGGATATTCCGACACATAGGAAATAGTTAAGTTCAACTTGGTCTAGTATAGAGTTAGGTATAGAGTTAGGTAAAGTGTGTTTCTTTACCGTTGTACATTTTGTAACTTACAATCCGACGGTCACGATATGTAGTGATCCGACGGTTCATTCTCTCCTCGGTATTACCGACACTTGATCCGTGGCTTGACACCCGATTGGTCCATGAATTCTCTTTAAAGCGCATGGAGGGTCATTTGTAGGTTAACCGTGCATGAGAGAAGCTTATGTAAATTTTCATTCTTTTATTAATAAATTGCCTGTAGTAGCCACGTTGGCGCAGACCGTGGACTGTTTCCCTCTCTGAGGGTTTTAACCACGTCAAAATACTGGTGTATTGATCTGTGATCTGTTTGTGAGCGGTGCCCTTTTGGTGTTCTGTCTGAGGAACTTACCCTGTAAATTTCTACATGGTATCAGAGCTATTTGAGGGCCGCGTCCGTTGATGATCCAAATCTGAAGCCGGTAGAACTGCATGCGGCTGTCGTTCCCTAGATCTACTGTTTCTGACTGCTTTTCGGCCGAGAGGACTTCTCTGTTGTGTTCGGAGCATCTGTTCCAGTGAGGAACCCCTTTCATTTCACGCGAAAAGGTTTCCGATAGTCCTATCTGCGTCATTTTTAAGATCTGGAGGTATACAGTCTTTATTTGCAGTTTACTGTTATTTTCTCTCTGCTTATTTCGGTTTCGGTTTATTTAGTTTTTTTTTAACCGGATCTATACCTTTCATTTCTGCGTATGCTCTTTGCTCTGCGACTCTGTGCGATCTGGGCAAATCAGAAACAGAAAGGAAGGATTTTTTCTCATGCGTATGCTCTTTTCCCTGCACCTTAGTGTGATCTCGGAAAATCAGAAACATTGAGAAAAATATTTAGTTTTTCGGCTAAAGCTAACCTTGAGCCACAAGGTTCATTTTTTTTAAATATTTAGTTTTTTTGGTAAAGCTAACTTCGAGCCATAAGGTTCATTTTTCTTTGCATGTCCGTGTTGGGTTTTGTGTTTTGTGTTTTGTAGGGAAAAAGAGGTTTCTCAAGGCAAGCACGCAAACCAAAGCCCCCCTCCCCCTCTCTCTCTCTCTCTCAAATTTTTTGTATAGATCAATTGGTTCAAAGCTATTTTAAGAGAGTAGAGGTCTTGGTTTCAAATCTCCATTTTGTGGGGGCGTTTTTTTTCATTCCCGCACATTCGCGCACTTTGCCGGCAACTTCAACAATTTTTTTTCAAAAAGCCATAACTTCTTCATCCGGAAGCCTTTTTCAGAGCCGTTTTTTTTAAACAGCCTAATTTTTCGAGATCTATCCATTGGAACACTTACTTTCAGCATCTTCAGCTTCAGTTTTTTTTTAAATGGAAAGTCCATGCCAAGTCATTCTTGACAGCACTAACTACTTTCAATGGGCATCCTACATGGAAGATTTACTTAGAAGTAAAGGTCTCTACAGAATAGCCACGGGCCAAGAGAAGAAACCAAAAGATGAAGACAAGGTTGCAAAATGGGAAATAGACAAGATCAAGCACGTGGTTTGATTGGGATGTCATTTCTCCTGATCTTAGATTTATATGGCAGATCTTGGGATACTCCTGAATGCAGCAGAAAACAATCACAAGTTTTTGGGATTAAAAATGAATTAGAGCCCATCAACTTGAAAATGAGTTGCTTACATTGGATCCTAATAATTTTTCTTGCATTGAAGATTTCTTGTGCAAATTCAAGACCCTTAGATATCTCTCGGAAGGTGTTAAGGTTAAGAAAACAGATAGTAACCTTATTTATTCCATCCTTACTAAGTTGGGTCCAGCCTACTCTACTCTGTATTTGTTTCCACCTTCCATTCTACAAGGGAAGCTTTCATTTGTCAAGGAAAAGACTACAAGGCCCCTTCCTTGACTCTTTTTGTGATTCTTTAATAAGAGAACAAGAAAAACTCTTACACCTTGGTCTTCTTAATCTTGGAAACTCTTCCAAGAAAGCGTTAGCCGCCCAACAGCAACCAAATTTTAAGAATCCTAAGAAGTCATATCCTAAAAAGAATGGTCCTAAACCAAACCAGGGTCCTAAGCAAACTCAGCCTCAAAATGAAAGATCATTT
>APFE030183133.1:20837-64963 GCA_000404065.3 Pinus taeda | reverse complement strand
AATTTTAGAGGCTCTTCATAACAATGCATTCCAGCACCAAGGAGAAAGTATAACATCTCATGAAACACAGCATGAAGATCAGCAGGGTTTTACTTATGAAAACCATGTTCAATCCTTTGATATTGATGTAGAGATGCAGCAGACTTGTCAGTCTTCGGATCATTATCAAGATGAAAATTATTACACACGAAAAGAAGAAGTACTGGAGGATAGCTGTTATAACCCTCAGGCAGAGGAAAAGCTTGTTAATTTTTGTAATTTCTTGCAGCAGCTTACACCAAAGAATGATGATAATAATGAGGAAAATTCCAATGTTTGTTGGAATGATTCAGAAAAGCGGTTGGATAGCTTGTCAAATAAATGTTGTGTAGTTGAGGATCAGTTGTTTGAAGATATAGAGTGTTATGATGATCATCAAAATAATCATGTCTTCTTTGACCCTATAAGTGAATACATGGCAAAGCTTTGCACACCAGTATTTCATTTTCATTTTCATTATGAAGATCAGGTACATTATAAGTTGATTTGGTCATCTCACTATCATGGTTATTTTGAGGTCGAATGCAGTCAAGAGCCTCCAATATCAGAAAGGACAATTGATTGGCTTTATTGGAAATATCATGTTGCTTGAGCTACAAGTGGAGCTTGCAGCTGATAGGGTAGGTAGGTAGGAAAATGCAAATAAGCTCAAGGTTGACTGAGCATTTTTGTTTTTAGTAGATATAGACTTCTCTCTCCTACAGTGATCATCAAGTTCAAGCCCGAGGTGAAGGCCCAAGAAAAGTAGATGCTTGTCAAATAAATTTTTGTTTATCATAAGAGGATAAGGCACTGGAGCTGCAGGTTCTTAGTGAACCACAAGGGCACACTATCCCAAGTGGAGCCGTTGTTATCATTGAAAATATTTCAAAGGAAAAAAGGTAAGATCAAGAGAGTTGAATTTTTTTTGACGTGAAACTGTGTTTTTAAATCACACAGCAGTTTCGTAGCGCGCTACGAAACTACTATAGCTGCACATTATGCTTTTATGGTATTAACATCAAAGACAAGATTCCAGAACAGAGGAGGCAGAAAGAATTAAGCAAAAAGACACCAATAGAACAGTCATTATATCTCAAGGGGGAAACATTATAGCTATAAAGAATCAGCTAGAAGCAGCCAAACATGAAATTACTAAGGTGAGGAATGCCGCAAGGGAGTCTGCTGTTAGGTATGCAAATTATCGTAAAGCTGTTTTGAAAGGAAGTGAAAACCTAATAAATCAGGTGGATTCAGTAGCTGATGTCTATACATGGACAGTACCTGCAATTAAGGAGGCCCAACTCCTCAGAAAGATAAACCTGCATCTAAGAGCTGAGAACAAAGCTATGAAAGAGAAAGTTAAAAGACTTGAAAGCACAGCTATCTGCTAAATAAGGTTGCTGTTCATGGTAAAGTTTTGTTCAAATTTTGTTAAATTTTGCTTAGTTATGTTGTTCTGAGCACATGTAGATCCTTGCTACATATATCCAAGGTCAAAAGGAGTTTTTGCAATCAAGTGGCAGAGCAGTAAAAATCTCAGGGAAAAGATAAAATGTTTAAACAGTTCCGTGTTTTCGCAGCGCGCTACGAAACCCCTGTAGCAGCCTGTTTTAGCAGAAAAAACTCTGTTTTCTGCGTTTACTAGTAAATTTCCAGAATGGTTTCTGAGCAGCTGAAAACTTAATTTTGAAAACTGAAAGAGGATTTTATTCCTAACATACCAAGCTACAAAAACCTCTTTCAGTTTCCTCAAATTCATTTTGATCTGGGAGAAACCGATGACAAAAGTTGCGCTACGAAACTGCTGTAGGTGCAGTTTTTCATCTCCTGTTTGCCACGTGTTTTTCAAGGACAGTTTCCGGACAGCTGGAGAAATGTTTTAAAAAACCAGGAGAGGTTTTTGTTCTGGACAACATGGGCTATAAAAACCTCCTTCAGTTTCGTAAAATATGTCATGGATGAAGAGATAAAGGCTCTGCAATTTTCAAGGATATAAACTTAAAAAACAGGGAAACATGTTCTCTAATTTCTAGGGTTTGTCATCAGCAGTTGGGTGACCACGTGGGAGGCATCATCAAGTTCGACATCATGGAGTTTTAGGTGTCAAATAATGTCTTAAATGTTTAGATAAGGTTGTTTTGATCATAATGAGTAGTTACACTCCTAATTGGTTTAGGTCTCTAGGACTCCTAGCTAGTTGTCTTTTGTATTAAATAGTTAGTTTAAGTGTCAATAGGTGTCAAATAAGGAGGAATTCGACTTCCCCTCATGCTGGAGGAGGAAGCTCCAAGTAGTTATAGTTATGTTGCTATATATAGCTAAATTATCTATGTAACAAGGGTTGAAAAATGTTATAGAAGAAAACTACTTTTGTAAATACTATGCAGTGACTGATATATATAGAAGCAATTGGACTTTTCTGAAGCTGAGATTCTTAGTGTACTTCAGTGAGCTTTATCTTTTATCTTTCATATGTTTTACTTCCATAGTCTTAATGCTTATTACTCAGAATTCATGGAGGAACATGCTCTGACTTCCTTTAAGTGTTGAACTATGGTGAATTGAGTTCTTGGGTCCTATCTTTGGATGTTTTTCTTCAATGTTTTAATACTTGTTACTCAGAATCCATGGTTACTCATGCTCTTACTTCCTTTAGGTATTAAACTCTGATCAATCACTTTAAATTATTTCCTTTTGAATACCTTGATGTATCATTACTCAGAATTCATGCCCACATGCTCTGACTCCTATGAACTTCAAGTTATTGAGACTTTCCTAAATGTATCACTCTTTCATTGAAGTATATACAAGCCTTAGTTTTATAAGAAGAGCTATTTGTTATCCTTATCTCTGTCAGTGACTCCATAGCCCAATGGTAGCAAGTCTCCATCTTTAAACTTATAAACATATAAAATCACAAATCATAGAGTTAGCCATCTATCCATATCTTTAATCAATATTATTAACCCTTTGAGAGACCCTTCTCAGGCTGAGGAGGCTAAGCCTCAGCCAAAAGCTTGGTTTGAAATAGTTACACTGAGATAGTCTAATCAGCAGTCTATCAGGGACCTATTTTGGTGATAACATTTTGGTTCTGATCAGCAGCCTATCAGGGACCTATTTTGGTGATAACAACACACACCAGCACATGAGTCTATAATACCTTTAAACAATAAATCTTTAATTGATGTCACTCATAGAGTGAATATCAGATCAAGTGGTATTAGAGCTTTAGGCTGTAAGGTTAGAAAATCTTGTGTTGGTTTAGTTGTTAAATGCTCACTTGATCAAAGCTCAAATTAAGAGAAGGAGAGTTGGTAAAAAATAATCCTGAAATTGGGAGAGTCTATCCTCGGAAGAAAATGTCGGAGGAAGGTTCTATGGGGCCGGACCCTCAATTCATGGATATTTTCCTAGCTATAAAGTCTATGGTAGAAGAAATGTATAGGTACTTTATAAAGCATAAATATGAAGATTCATCAAGTTCTAAACAAGATAAAGAAGAAGATGAGTCCCACTCCCTTGACCACTCAAAAGGAAAAGAGAAAGAGGAGAGCTTTCTCACACCTCCTAATAACCCTGTGCATAAAAAGAAAGCATCTTTGATTAAGCTAGATGTTAAATTTGATTTTCCTATATATGATGGAGAGCTAAATGATGAAAAGTTGGAAAATTGGATTAGACAAATTGATGTGTATTGCAAAGTGCAAAACATCAACTCAGACAAGAGTAAAATTTAGCTGGCAAGCCTATACCTAGGAGGCACTGCCTTTGTTTGGTGGGAAGGTAGAACCCAAGCTGACATGAAGAGACATGGTAAGACTATCTCTATCTAGAGTGACTTTGTTTCTGCGATTAAGAAGTAGTTCTATCCATTGGCATACATGCAACAAGCCATGATGAGTTGGCAAACTCTTCGGCAGTTGAAAGGGAAAAGTGTGCAAGGGTATACTCAAGAGTTCAGAAAGAGAGCATTGATGTTGGGTATCTCATTAGACTCACCAGAGACTCTTTTGAAGTACATTGGTGGTCTACATGGCTACATGAGGCATACCATCCTCATGTTTAATCCCACTAGTATGGATGAGGTATCTGTACAAGCTACTCATCTAGAAGCTAGAGGAAAGAATGGAAATCCAGAAGTTGGGGACCATCCCAACCCAATGTAAGCAAGAGCAAGGAGAAAAGAAAGCAGAAGTGGAAAGCAAGGAAGGCTAACACTGCACAGAAAGGAAAAGCTTCATGCACTCATTGTAAAAAGGAGGGGCATGATGATGAGCACTGTTGGATTCTGCATTCAATGCTGACACCTAAGAAGTCCGAGGGTAAGAAGAAGAAGACTACTATAGCTATTCAAAAATATTTGGGGTCAAATTCAGGAGATGAAACAATCATTGCAACCACAGGTATAAAAGGTAAGAATTCTAAAGAATCTACTAGTAATTCTACTCAAACTATTATTGATGAAGAACATGAGAGAAAAAGACATGAGATTTTTCATATTCGAGTTATTTCCAAACATCAAAAGGTTGATACTTCGTTTCATAATGGCTCACAAGTAAATTTGATTTCTGAAGAAATAGTAAAGAAATTGGGATTAGGAACTACAGCTCACAAGAAACCATACCCATTAGGATGGTTGAATGATAAAGCACAACTATAAGTGACTAGATAGTGCAAACACAAGTTTTCTTTTGGGTCAGCATTTGTAGATGAGGTTGAGTTAGACATAATTCCTTTGGGCATATGTGGAATTGTTTTAGGAAGTCCTTGTATGATAGAAAAACTATTTTCTATAGAGCTAAAAACAAGTATGTACTTGTTAAAGATGGAATCAAATACTTTGTAAGAGCTCACAAGCTCAAGAATAATTATACTCAATTTTGGGCAGATGAAAAGAATGATAAATTCATGCAAACAATTCTTACTAATGGTTGTAAAGGAAAAGAAACCTAATAAAACCAATGTATTTGAGGGTTGTAATGCTCAACCGCAAGCTGATATAGAAGACATTGTTTCAGAATATGATGTCTTGTTTCAGGAACCTAAAGGTCTGCCACCCAAAAAGGAAATAGTACAAGATATTATTTTGCAACAAGATGTTACATTGCCTAACATTGGGATGGATAGGTTGTCTACTTTAGAGAACGCTAAAATCAAGAAGCAGGTGCAGGAGTTGCTCGAGAAGGGATTCATCAGGCCTAGCACATCACCATGCAGGTCACCAATCGTTTTGGTGAGAGAGAAGGATGGCTCGTGGAGAATGTGCATTGACTGCTGAGCACTCAATAAGATAACAATAAAAAATCATTATCCCCTTCCTCGCGTAGATGATCTTTTAGATCAATTGAAGGAAGCTATTTATTTCACCAAGCTGGATTTTTACAGTAGATACCATCAAGTCAGAGTTGCAGAGCAAGGTGCATGGAAGACTGCTTTGAAAACAAGGCAGGGATTCTATGAGTGGCTAGTTATGCCTTTTGGCTTGACCAATGCTCCTGCAACTTTCATGAGATTAATGAATGATGTACTCAGGCCTTTTCTTTATGATTTTGTTATTGTGTATCTGTATGAAATTCTGATTTTTAGTAAAACGTGGGAAGAACACTTAAAGCTATTAAGCAGACATTAGATGTTTTGAAAAGAGAAAAACTTTATGTTAAACTCTCAAAATGTGAATTTGGCAAAGCATCTCTAAATTATTTGGGTCATATAGTAGGGGGTGGTGAATTGAAAAAAGATCCCTCTAAAGTTGCAATCATTGAAAACTGGCCTAAACCCAACTCTGCTACAAAAGTGAGAAGCTTATTAGGAGAAACACAATATTGGAGGAAGTTAATTTCTTATTTTTCCTCAATTGCAGCTCCCTTACATGCTTTGACAGGATTGAACAAGGTGTTTCAGTGGGGAGTTAAACATCAGAAAGCCTTTGACACCTTGAAAGAAAAGATTAGTACAACACCTGTACTAGCACTGCCTA
This sequence comes from Pinus taeda, assembly GCA_000404065.3. Taxonomy (NCBI): domain Eukaryota; kingdom Viridiplantae; phylum Streptophyta; class Pinopsida; order Pinales; family Pinaceae; genus Pinus; species Pinus taeda. The sequence goes on along the minus strand of APFE030183133.1, from coordinate 58,962 downwards.
ATCTACAAAGACCATTTGAAATCCAAATAGATGCCAATGACTATGCTATGGGAGCAGTGTTGACACAGCACGGTAAACCCATATCTTATCATTCTGAGACTTTTAATCATGCAGTAGTTAACTATCCTACATATGATAAAGAATTGTATGCATTATTTTAGAGTGTGAAGAAGTGGAAACATTACTTAATGGGAAAAGAGACAGTAATACATACTAATCATCAACCACTTCAATATCTACACTCCCAAACTAAGTTGCAGCAATCAAGACACTACAGTTGGATGGGTTTTCTGCAACCGTTTGATCTAGTCATCAGATATAAAAAGGGCATACACAACAAAGTTGCAGACATGTTATCTAGACCCATTATAAATGCATCTACTATACCTAAGCATAATTCTGTAGTACATGAAAGTTACATTGAACAATATGCTCAAGATATAGACTTTAAAGATGTATATGCAACTTTGATTCAAGGCAAAAAGGTGGAATAATTGGACTATCATGTGAAGGATCAAATCTTATATCATTGTGGGAAACTCTACATTCCACAAACCAAGAGAGTAAATATAATTAGAGTGGCACACACTTCTTTGATATTAGGTCACTTTGGGGTAAGTAAAATAGCTGCATAGTTGCAAAGGTTCTGTTATTGGCCGAAAATGAATGAGACAATTTCTAGATATGTAAGAGGGTGTACTATGTGTGCTAAAATCAAGCCCAGCAATAGAAAACTAGGCTTGTACACTCCTTTAACAGTTCCTTCTCACCCTTGGGAAAGTGTTTCCATGGATTTTGTTGGAGGACTACCTAAATATAGGAAAGGTCATGATTATCTATATGTGGTTGTGGATAGGTTCAGCAAAATGTGTGTTTTGATACCTTGTAATAAACAGATTACAGTTGAAAAAATTGCAGAATTATTCTTTGAACATGTATGGGTTCATTTTGGATTACCCACTTCTATTGTATCTGATCGAGACACCCGATTTGTGGAGAAGTTTTGGTCAAGTCTGTGGGAACTGATGGACACCCAATTGAAGAAAAGCACATCTTTTCATCCACAAACCGATGGCCAGATAGAAGTAGTTAACAAGACAGTGATCCAGTTACTCAGGGGATATTGCAGCAAACATCCTAAGATTTGGGATGAACATTTGTGTTATGTGCAACATGCTTACAATAGAGCAAAACACTTTTCTACACAGAGATCTCCTTTTGAGACCTGTTTTGGTTTCATACTAAGGTCTCCTTTGGATTTTGTCTTTGGTAAAGATACCATGGTTGATGGACACAGTGATGTCGACAAGGCAACTAGGTTCATTGAACAGATCCAGGAGATCCACAAGGCAGTACACGAATAGCTGGAAAAGAGCCAGGCCAAGTACAAGGTTAGGCATGACAAGCATCGGATCGAGCATAATTTTCAAGTTGGAGATCAGGTCTAGCTGTATATCAACAAGGACAGGATACAAGGTGAAGGTAGAAAGCTAAAGCCTATCAGGTATGGACCTTTTAGGATACTTGAGAAGATTGGTGAAAATGCTTTCACCTTGATCTACCAGCTTACATGCACATCTACTCAGTCATAAATGCAGAATGCTTGAGATTGTTTGAACCTTCAATGATTGAGGATCTTGAAGAGTAAATTCAATTGCCTTCTATTGATGACCTACTACCTAAATATCTTAATGAATTGCAGGAAGACACAGTCTTGGATAGGAAGGTGAGGAGGACATGCAGAGGAGATGTTGAGTACCTCAAAATTGGACTCAGAGGTTCAAAGCCGAGCAGTGCGAAGTGGATTGATATTGGGCAAGTGAGAAAGAAATACCCTCACACAGTCGATGCTTGAATGAAAAGCAAATTTTGGTGGTCCAAAAGCTCTTTAGCAGGAAGGCTGTGAACTGTCAAAGAACTGTCAAAGAACCATGACTGTATCGGGTTGGGAAAAATCTCTAAAAATTCCAAAACAATGATCAAAAACACCCTGAGCCAGTGGCAATGGCAGCTAGCATGGAATGACGAGGACCTCGGTCAAAGTGTGCTAATTGAGGCCCATGGAGACTGCGTAGGAGGTCAAAGTAGCCACTGGGAGCCCCAGATCGGGAAAATGATGTGGATTTTGATGCATGATTAGCGCTTAGTGCTAATCACACATCACTGGGTGAACAAGGCCAAAATGGAGGAGCCTCGAGCACTTGGTCGTGTTGGGAGTCGGAGAACCGAGGGCGAAAAGCGAATAAGTACTAAAAGTATAAGGGTAGGACATGCGCTTTGAAAAACTGGCAGTATTGATCGGGGTGCCCACAAATGGTAAGAGGTTTTGGATGGAAGCAGAGCAATCCCACTCAACGATCGACGCGTGGCAAGCGGAGGTGAGAGAAAAATACCGTTGATCGCATGCTATCAGTTAAGCAAGTCAACCGCATGGGATGTGCATATGGTGTCGGATCTGGAGGCCCTAGATTAGACGACTAAGATTGAGCCCGATGGAGGAAGTGGAATCGATGAAGGAATATGCCACGTTTTAGAAGGAGTTGGAATCCATTTGACTGCCACGATGGAAGAAGAACGCATCCACGACGTAACTGAAGAAACGAACTGAAGAAGCAGGCTAGCATTGTTTAGAGGAGGATATGTAGCCATTCCCTTAGTGTTCATGATGACACCAAATAGGGAACTCCAAGCACAGCTACAAAAGGTGAATCGACAAAGGTGGACGAGGAACTAAACATACATGAGTTCGAATGGCTTCAAAGCCATGAACAGAGACATAATACACAGTCTTGGAGTCAGTCAGAGCAAACCCCAAGAGGAGGACTGAACACTAAGAGATAGAAACCAAAGAAGAAGGTAGTAAAGAAAAAGCAGAAAGAGACAAAGGGCCGAGTTGACCAGTGGCAGCATCGAGCACCCGAGAGCTTGAGAGATTCAAGCCATCCCATAGAGGAATTTGTCTGGGTTGAGCACCACATTGGGCTCTTTCCACTTTAGACTAGAAGGTCACAGAGTTGGTAGGAAGAAGAAGAGTCTGTGTACTCCAGTGGCTTGGGGAATCCAAGAACCACCCTGCCAAGCAAACCTGCTTCAGGAGAACTCACATTGAGTCCCTCCATTATAATTCTCTGCTTAAAGACACAATAAAACAAGACCACCACAGAAGGCTAGACCAGAGATGTAGCCTTGGAGAATAGGGTGAACTCCTTATTAAAATTTCTTGTGTCTTTGTGTTTGCTTACTATATTTCTCTGATGTCTTTCCATTTTATTATCTGTGTATTGGCAATCTGATCGATCCATTGCTTCAATAACACAGAACACACACACTAGCACATGGGTCTGTAATACCTTTAAACAATAAATCTTTAACTGATGTCACTCATAGAGTGGATAATGGTATAGAGGACCAATGGTGATGTGACCAGTGAACGGAATAACCCAACCCGACTCAATCATGGTGATGGAGCGAAAGTGTCATGTTCAAGAGCGACCTGCTACCAATAAAGTTCTTCAAGTTTTCTTTCCCTTTTTCCCCAGTCATTGCTGACCAGTACCTCTTTATTTTTTCTCAAGCTTGAGGAGGGTAACATATGCTTGTTCTATAATTTTCCCTTGGCAAACCTGTCGCTATGTTTTAGCGAGCCTAGCGACAGTGAAACTCGTTCTTGTCTGGGTGGACAAGTTTGTCGCTATTCTTTTAACGAGTTTAACGACAAGGATAACTTGGTCCTTTTCATGTTTAGAGAGTTTGAAAAGGGATGAAAAGGAAACTCCAGCAGTCCTTTTTTGTAGTATAATCCCTTAAGTCTGAAAAAGTATAAAATAATGCGAAAGGGATGACTTTTCCGATCACTTTAGTGAGCCGAAAAAGACAAGCGCTCGATCTTTTTTGTGGGATAATCCCTCAAGTCGAAAAAGATTAAAATATACAGGAGGGATGGCACTTCAAATCACTTTAGCAAGCTGGAGAGGCCAATTTCTCGACAATATTTTCATATTTAGCGAGTTTAAAAAGAGTTTAAAGTAGACTCATTTTTTGAGGAACGAGTGGCATTTAGGGTAGCAAACGAGTTCTGGGTAATCTTGGAACTAGTTCCAAGTAATCTTGGAACTTCTCAAAACATGGCAGTGTGAAGAGGGTGGCTAACAGAACCACTCGTCGCAGTTGTTCCTCAAAAGGTTAAACAATCAAGTGGAAGTTTATGATTAGCCAAAGGAATGGAGGTGATGGAAGAAACACAACCAAGGCTTAAAAGGCTGATAGCAATGCAATCATAGAGGTCATTTACTAAAGGTAGGTTTATTTTTTAATGAGCTTGAACCTTGTGTTAACATATGCTCGGTGGTGGGTTTATTTTTTAACAAGCTTGAACCTTGTGGAAACATTTCTTGTGTGTTTGCATGCCCCCAACATGATGAAAATGAGAGTCTCTTGTAACTAGGTGGAAATCACTGCTATGAAGCAGGATGACTTTGTCCAAAATAGACAAAGATGAATGGTGTGACAGACTGGTGTGGTAGACCAATCACATAAACTACAAGGAAACTTATCTTTACAACTAGGTGCATGCCCCCCAATCTTCATTACATTCACCAGACTAATCATGGTTATGGGGTGGATAGAATGAAGGTTCTTTTACGAGATCAAGTGAAAGACTCGACTGCAATTTTGCTCCAGGGGTCCTTGTTTTACATTTTTTGATAGAAAATCAAAAACTGAGGGATGATTAAGGTCGCTTGAATAATATTCATTGTTATCTTGAAGGTGGGAACAATAGTGGTAATCTTCCCATGGCGTCTCTCCTATCATCATTGACTAAATGATTCCTTCATCTGTAGAATGTATACGAGACCAAGAATTGGAAGAGGTACTATACTCTAGAGACCTATCTATCCAAGCACTCACTGATTGTTGATTTGGGTTTGGCACCCAGGCCCAGGAAATTGATTGCTATAAATATTCTATGGGGCTTGGGGGAAACACCTCGCGATGATCCACACTATCAAATGGTCAGAGTTCTTCTTAATCTTTGATGATGTAGAAGATATCATGTAACAAGTTTCTACTGTTTCCACTTCCACAAAATTACTCAGAGGCGGGAGGGTAAAATTACCCATTAAAGAAGGGTCTTTTAGAAGACCTACTCCAACATTTTGAAGTGATTGAGGACTTCCATGGATCAATGGAATGCTTCCAGTAGCTTGTGAACTGTTGGGGAAAAAGGTTAGCTGGTCAATTATTGTAATTCCACCTTGGAAGGGAAATGCAATCTTTCTTAAATATGTTGACACAATGGCAGCCATAGCATCAATCTAGGGACCTCCTAGTAAGATATTGTAGTCAAGGTTTCCATCAATCACCTCAACTTCAATTTCTACTGTCTTGCCCCAGTTCAACTTGCAAGTTACTTAAAATTCAATATGGCATGTACGTTCTTCCATTGAACACTTTTAATGTCGTTGATGATCGTGACAAGGGTGGTGACCCTAAAGTTTTCCAGCAAATCATTGACATAATACAGGTAGATGACCCCTCATCAATGATTGTTCGATGAATAGTTTTATTGAGGGATTTTACCTGTATAAGGAAAGCGAGTTAAGCCGGTAACTGAGGTTCGTATCCTTTGTGGTTAAAGGCCACAAGATTTGAATCTGCTGGGTCAATCCCACCTATAGCTGATAACGAAGCCTTTTTTTGGGAGGGGAAATTTTGCAGCACTTCAAGTGTCAACATAGCGGATGGCGATTGAGCCAGATCCTCCACTATATTGTAATTTTGTGCTGCTCGAGCACGAGGATTAAATGTTGATTTATGTACTACTCCTTTTGGTGGCTTTATAGTTATTTCAGGAATGATGGGTGGCAACTTCTGATGAAGTTGTTGTCAAACTGGGTTTATCTGTAGCCTTGTTGTTCGAAATCTATGGATTCCCATAATATTTATTCCTCGTCGATATCAAAGGATCATTTTACTGTTTCAGGATGGATAACATAATCACTTGGGATTTGGAAGCATGATCGACAACAACTAGATTGGTTTCTGGGTTTGGAAACGGATCAGTCAATACTACCAAGGTGCTTGAAGTCTTCAAGAACTTCGTAACCTCAGCGCCATGTGGAAATTTTTTTGTATAATGGTCCTCATTACATATGAAGCATGGCTAATTAGGTTTCTTTCGCCCAGTAGGGTTTCCAGAAGATTTCTCAAGAGTCGAATATTCCTGTTTCTTCTTTTGTTTTTCCCTTTCCTCTTGCCCTCTAGATACTTTGGTTCCTTTCCCTTGTCAGATATGACATGAAATTAACCTATAAGGCAAGAAGTTTGTCATTTTATTTTTTACTAGAAACTGCAAGGGCCTTACCAGATGGAGCCTATGTAGTTTGCGTACTTGAGGTGCCAATCATGCCATCGTCAGCATGAGTGTCCCTGTTTGATTTAGGAGGGGGAGGAATGGAAAATTTTGGTCTAGGAGCATCAGGAATTTTGTCATAGAGTGTGCCAAAATGAGTATAGATCAAGTCTAGATATTGTGCACAAGCAATGACTTGCTCTTCAGTGACAAATCCTCCCTTGGCCACATCTTCTATAATAGAAGGTAATAATGACTTAATAAACCATTCAGCTAGAAGCTGATCAGGAACATATGCCTTTACCATTCGGTAATGACGTCGCCACTCATGAATATGATAAGAAATGTGAGTGGATGTTGTCTGTTTAAAATTGGTAAGGAGTTCCGTTCCTGTTTCGTACCTTATGGGTAACTGAAAGTGGGTTAAAAAAGTAGTGGCGAGGGTGCTGAAGTTGTCAAAGGAAGCTCTAGGCAATTCAATGTACCATTTTGCTGCCAGACCAGTTAACGTTCATTGAAAAAGGCGAAGCCTAATCAAATCATCATTGAGGGTGTTAGATGAACACCACAAATGAAAAGTCATTACGTGATTCGATGGGTATTCACTTGGATTTCCATTAAATTTAGGAATATCAAAGGGAAGTTTATGAGGAATTGCTGGCCACCAAGGGGCGTAAGAAATTGGATCATTTGTCAGCCGATTTAGATTTCGTAATTCTAAAGTTGCTACGAAAGGAAACTGTTGATTCAAGTTTGGAAAAGTATACCCAAGATGAGATGGGATTGCCTGAGCAGTAGGTCGTTGCATACCAGCATAATGTATCTGATGCTGATAACTTTGATAAGGTTGATGGGCATAACCATTATAATATGATTGTTGGTAACTGTTTTGAAAATATGGTTTCCCATTACCTGCAAAGGTTTGTTGCTCAGGTCCTTGGTAAGCTTGCTGGAATTGTGGTTGTTGATATTGTACCAGCCATGGTTGTTGGACCATTTGCTGTTGTCCAATACTGGATGTTTGACCAAGATGACGGGTGATAGTACCCATTTGAGCCCGAGTTGCTCCAGTTAAGGAGTCACTAATCTGAGGTTGTGATTGAGTGGTGGAGACAAGAGGCTATTGTATTGCGACTTGAGAGACTTGAGGTTGACATACAACAGGCAGCACTTGTACTTGCGACATAGTCACAATGGCAGGTGTAGTGGGAATGTTTGACATAGGTTGATTTGGTTGCATTGAATATACAACTCTTGGTTGTTGTGGTAGTATTGGTACTCAGCCACTAGATGCAATTCTAGTTTGACCTGAATTTTGCTGTGAACTCTCATATGGTTGTTCACCCAGAGGGAACAATGAAAAAGTATACTGCCTCCCATATGGCGGCAATCCAGTGTGCAAAGGATAAATTGGTCTTTGGAGACTAGACTGTCCAAATTGATACTGATGTGAAGGATCAATTTACTGAGTCTCAACATAAGAAATTCCAAATAAGATTCCGGATGAACAAATAGGAACATACCATGTTGCCGAAATAGTCCTTGGGTGGACTCCATCTAGCAGTTGAGAACTAGTTGGGACAGATGGTATGCCAGTGAACATTGTCAGAGTAGTAGTAGGGGGCTTCGCTACTGCTGTATCAGATGACATAGTCCTAGATGTTGATGGTTATTCAAACATATTTAGTATATCCAAAATATTTCCTAGCGATTTGACAGGAACTTACGATGAAGGGTGATTAAAAGAAATAACCTATGTAGTGGAAGGATATAGGTGGATCCCAGTTCCAAAACGCAACGGGATACTAGATGGAAGATCCTCTAGAATCTCTTATATAGCAATCAGTCTTGGTGGAAGAGGTAGACCGTCAGGTCCATAAAATATTTCTAGAGTCGAAGAAGGTATGGCTTCTGTAGTAACAAACACTGGAGGGGTGACACCTTCTGAATTCTAGAAATAAACTTCCAGATGTTCAGGTAAGTGAACTTCAGTTTTTGAATTATCCCTAGATGGAGCTGGTTCAGGGATATAAGTGCTTACCGTTACACTAGGATCAGTTCCAATCTCTTCTTGTAACTGTGGAACTTCTTCTGTAAAGGCAGATGTACCAGAAATAATTGGAGTAACAGGAGTCTCTGATGATGTTGAAACACAAGTTTCAAATAGACCAAGAGAATTCAACTCAGTTAAACAAGACTGTTTTTCTCGGAATGGTTTTGTTTCTAGAGTCAAAGACAGTTGACTCGCTAGTCTCCGTGAATGACGGGGTTTTGATTAGCTTTATTCCACTATTGCAGATTACTTGATCAACTCAAAAATTAAAAGGAAAATGTTATTCTGAATTAAATAAATTTTATGACGCTTTGACATAACTTGCTTTTTCATTTTTTAAGATTCGAGAAAAATTAAAGGTGACTCTGGTCACCTTCGATTTTTAATGAGCTTGAAGTGACAAGTGATTAGATGGACCTTTTCTTTTAGGTAGTCGAAAAGGAATGAAAGTGACTACTCTGGAAATCTAGACAGAGGGATTAACAAACCAATCACAAAACTATAATATACACTTTGGTGGTAAATTAAAGAGAAATTACCAAGGACTTTACATACGGCAGTCAATCTTCCCGAATGCTGTGTTCAGTGCATTGCGATCGATAGGGCGGTAGACATGACTTCCTAAGGATAAAGGATATCAGCCTATTGTGGTCTCCCAATATATACTTGATGGTACAGGGAGCACAAGTCCGTACTGGTACTTGTCATATCAAAGAGGAGGAATCACCCAACCTTCAATGAAAATGATAGTTACCAGGTTTTACGACGTCAGATCACGTCTCTAGCCTAGACTCCTATATGTGTTGTGTTAGGTTCCAAAGCATTTTTATGTTTATTGAGGTTTACTTTAGAGTTGATCTTTCTTAGAAGTTTGTATTTCAAGGTTCACCACATGATGTAGATGTAAAATTCCTAAATATGTAATATAAAATGATAAACAGTCATTTGTTTTCTTTTAGCAATGAAAATCCTAGCTACTAAGGAAAGAAAAGTATGATTCTTTCAATAGAGAGTGAAAATCACACACTAAATGCACTTTTCCTAAATCATTTTCCGCATGTAGTCTAAATGCAAATGTACATGCATGTATTTGTTTTTCCGCTTCCTTAATGTGAGAATGCCAGAAAGGAAAACTAAGTACAGATCTGAACTATTTTCTTCAAAGTGACACTTCAACAATTTCTTTTGAAAATTAAAGGAAGACTAAAAGGACACTTTCGATCCCAAATGGAAAACTGCTTTTGACACTTCAAATACTGACAATTTAAATCAAATACAATGAAAAAAGTACAATCAACTATCTAGAAGAGGAAGACTTTATGACACTCTTCTTCTTGACTCAAAACGACAATTACGACACTTTTGAATCAAAAGGCAATAGTTCGATTAAGCTACTCTTGACAAAGGAGGACTGTAAATGATGAAAAATACATAAAAAAACATTCACAATTTCTGATCAATGGAGGCTGAATAATGTAAAAGAAGAAGGCTTCAACAATGATATACTAGTCATAAGTAGCAAAACTACTAAATAGAGCTGAAAACAAGGAGAAAAAACCAATTTCTTAGGAGGAAAACAATATCATTCAATCATTGCACCTGTCCTTAAGGGAAACAGGGATGCATCTCACCTGCAACACATGGGAGGTGCGATGCATATAGGTTGCCAGTTACAGACAGTGTGATGGGCTAGGGAGCAAAGCTGAGTTTGATTTGTGCTCGAAATTTGCAGCTAAGTTCAGTTATTTCAGCTAAGTTATGATAGACAATAAAAACAAAGTATAGGGATATGATCTTAGGAGGTTATTGAGCTACCACCAGGGTGCTTAGGATGTTTGCAAGTTAGATGTTCAGTTCATAAACCAACCCGGATATTGACTGAAGCAGCGTTGATCTACTTTGCACTTGCATAGAAAGTGCAGTTCGAAGGCTAGCTGGCTTAACTTCAGGCTCCGTCTGTAGCTTATAAAGCTAACAACAATAACAAACAAACAAACTAATCGGTCCCTAGCAGAGTTTCCATTTTGTTTTTGGGAAAGCTAGTGTCTTTTCGATCTGCTAGTCCCACTAAGATGGGTAGCTATCTTAGAAACAAAAAATCGAAGTAACTTGTGATTTCCTTAGATAAGAGAGAAGTAGAGAGCACCAACCTGAATCTTTCTCTTGGCTCCTTGCTTGTTTCATCTCTCCCTTGATAGAGCTTGTCACTCCTTTCTTACTTGTCTCGCTTTAGAGAACACCTGTAGAGGCAAAGCAACAAAACACCATCAAAGCATAAAGATCTATAATACCATAAACAATGCATCATCAGAAATACATTAACCATACAATTGCATTCACAAATAGCAAGATTCACAAATACACAGGTATATGGAGGAAAAATCAAATAGCTTTATTGATAGTATAAGAGAGGATTACAACCCAGCTGTCTGATCCAGCATCATCCTCCTAGCATGAAAGCCCTCTTCACCTCATGAAAAGCAAGATCACTCAACAATACAATGTCTCAAAGAGAAACCAACAACACTTCCTTACAAATTACAAAATTCTAGCCCCTAGATCTCTCAGATGAGGGATCCATATATAGATGTCTTCCAAGGGGGTGAGTCAGCTCTGGGTTTTTGACTAATGTCACTCCACTGATAGTTCTTGGTTCCACTTGGAGATTTCTTTGATCTCTTATTCATCCCTGGGCGAATTTAGAGAGGCAGTGTCATAGGAGAAGTTTCTAGAAGATTCCATGAGCATCTATTTAGCAAACTATCTCTGCCATTTGTCTCTTCTCGCTCATCGCACCCCAAAAGTGGCTCTTTCATTATGCATCGCACCTAGCTAGTGTAGCAGCCAGTATGCATCACACCTCAACCATGGAACAGTCAGTATGGTCTAGTTTTGGCCAGTTCTGAGTAGTTTTTCAGGTGGAACTTCTGGGAAATGATGTAATCAGTTGACCATGATCCTTTAGGGTATGAAACAACAATTTTAGGGGTTAAATAACCCTTTTTTTATTGACATATATGATTGGGGTTGCAGTGCCCAAATATGTCTATAACACCCACAACTATCTCTTTTAGTTTTTTTTCAGTTTCCTAAATTGTAGCACAATTTCTATTTTTAGCAGTTTTTCGGGTCTTGAACTTATGGAGCCATTTTGAGGCCCTAAATGATGTTTTTTGGGAACTTTGGGGGAAACATGGGTCCATGGACGGATGTTTTCCTTATCAAAGTGGTAGTGCTCAGATAGATCTTTCTAATGAGCTATTGTACGCATCAAACAGAGATCGTATGCCAAAGTTATGACCCCGGGAAATTAATGTACCAATTTACCCAAATGGGGCCCAGAATTTGGCGTTTCATCTTCTATGGTTAAGTTTTTGGATGTTAAGGGTTTCCCATTGTTTCTCAACAATAAATAGGCCTTCGAGCCTCATTGTAACATAGTTTAGAGGCATGTAGCTGCCACATCTCTTCTCAGAGATAAGCTACCATTGCCTTGGCTGGTTTATTTCCAATTCTGTTTGTAAGCATATTTCAATATTTTACATTAATTAAATGAAGTATTATTTCCACCGCATCTTTGTGTTTATGGTTATCTTTGTAATTTTTTGTTTTCCTGCTTAATTTTTTGGGATATAAGGAGTTAGGGCTTGAACTGGTCGAACCTTTGCAAGACCAGCCTCACAAATCCCGACGGCCTCCCATGGTGGATGAAAACAAAGACGAGGGGGCAAGATATCCTATCAAAATATTTCTTGAAGAAGCCCTTGAGGGACAAAGGAACGTGATGATGGATAGCTTTGCGTAGATCCTTCAACGGCTACCTAGAGGCGACGCATCAACTTCCAACAACTACTTTGGAAACGCCACACTGTTTAAGGTACATGTTAATTTTAAAATCCCCATCTTCGAGGGTCAAATAGATGCAAATGTTGTAGATAAATGGTTAAACCTGCTAGATGGGTATTTTTCTATTCATGAATTTTTGAGTGGGGAAAAGATTATTTTCGCTCTTCTCAAAGTAGCCCCCCACGTCAAGGACTAGTGGGAAATCTACTGCAAGTAGAAGGATGAAAGAATAGGCTCACTATTTTCAGCCGCACCCACTTGGGATTCATTTTGGGATGCCATCAAGGAGCATTACTCCCCTATCAAAAGCTACGAGGACAAATACATAAAGTGGACAACACTATGACAAGGAAGGGACCAAGATGTGCCAGAGTTCACCAACATTTTTAATACACTTCGCACACAGTTGGGCATCAAAGATTCTGATTTGCATCTGGTACTCAAATACCGTGGCTATCTACATAGATACATCCAGGAAGAGATGGAGTTCTTGAACATCTCCTTGCTCAGCATGGCATACTGATACGTTGTCAAAATTGAGCAAAAGTTCAAACAGAAGAAGCAAGACCTTGGATCTGTGAATCTAAAGACCAAAGGACAAAGCTAAGGCAAGGTAACCCAAGACAACCCGTCGAAGCCGCAAGAAAATATCAACACCAGAAAGTCGAAGAAGGACACAGGAAAGTGGTGTGAGTTCCAAAAGAGCCCCACTCACAACACAAGTGAGTGTCGGACCAAGCAGTCGCTGGTGGCCGAGTTGAAGGCTTCCGAACCAGATGCATGTTTCGACACCAAATCATTGATGTGGATCCTAGCACCATTGTTGCCATCACCAAGATCTAGAAGAATGAACCCAAAGATCCAGAGGAGGGGGAACGTCATTTACACTCACAGACATGGGTGAAGGGTTCGCTGCTGCAATTCATTGTCGACAGTGGCAGCCAAAAGAACTTCATTTCAGTAGAGGTCATGAAGCGGTTGGGCCTACTGACTACACCACACCCACAGCCGTACAATATTGGGTGGCTTCATGAAGGACGAGATCTCAATGTTCACCAGCAGTGCCGTCTTCCCTATAGCATGAAGCCCTTCACAGATGAGGTATTGTGTGATGTAACAGCTATGGATGTTTGTGATGTACTACTAGTCCAACCATACTCGTGGAGGCAACATGCTGTGTATGAGTCAAGGCCTCATGCTGTAATTATTTCTTTGAATAATTCATGATACAGGATACCAGAGGTAGCCCCACCTATTGCCACCTCTTTGATCACTTCCAAGAAAGGCATTAATCTCATCTCACTGTTGCACTAAAAATTGTCACCTTGACATTTTGCAATCTATGTGAGTCCATTCACACTCATACTTTCCTCCTTTGCAAGTATTAAGCCTCAATTCCTCATATCAAGCCTTGAAAATAAGAGAAAGCCCTCAAAAGTCTCTAAACCTCTGGTTCCGCACTTTCTCTTTGCATTACTTGCGGTCCCGCACCTAATGGTCATGTCTCCTGCGCACCTGACTACTCTGTCTCTCTGTTATGGGTGTGGACCCCTGTAAAAGTTAAAAAGGCACGAGTACATCCTAAAAACTCACTTTCAGTCATTTCTAGAAGCTTTTGGAAGGAACCTTGAGGTGGAAAGTTCGCTCTCTTAAGTCCATGCATCCCATACCTTAAGGAGCTAACCCCTTGTTGTGAGGAGCTTATCCCTTTGAAGGAGGATTCTATCCCTTCATAAGTGGACCTATAACCTCCTCCTTTGCACTATAAAAAGAAGCATTGGGAAAGTTATTGTTGGCATTATGAGACAAGTGTTGTCCTTGATGGCAACTCATACAGGTGACGGATCATAGTGCAACAGCCCAGTAGCAAAGATTGATGATCAACCTCTCAGAGTGGAAGAAAATAAGGGGTTCGCAGGTACACCGTTCAAAAGGTGTGGACCCGTAGGCATGCCATTCATAAAGTGTGGTCATGTTTGCAGGTATACCATGCAAAAGGTGCAGAACCCCAGTACACGCACTTTCATGCAGAGAAAAGTGCACGCATGTGGGAAATCCTATGGTGGTCCATGGTATTTAGCCCCACATGTTTGATCCTATGGTTTTGGTCCGTGGTTTTACATCTAAAGTATTGATCCAAGGTATTGGGTTCTTAGTATTGAATACCTATGGTTTTGGACCATGGTTTGAGTAAAGGCCTAGCCGATAAAAAGGAGAGGAGATCATTTGGTTGTAAACTGATGGGTTGAATATCTTAAGAAAAGCTAGATGTAAAATACTGTTGATCAGTGGGAGAGAAATTATTGAGTCTAAATCAAGAAGAAACATGAGGATTACAAGTCGGATCTATTGATGGGTTGATCTCCTCGGCACATGATCAGATCTGTAGATCTGATAGTCTGGGGTATTCTGAAGTCTAAAAATTGTCTATACCTATAGGACCGCAAGTGCAGAGAAGGAACAGGTGTAGAGGTTCGTAGGCCCAGAAGTGCCACAGGTGCAGAAGTACGCAGCTAACCAGAAGGTGCAAGTGCGGAGGTGCGCACGTGAGCAGTAGGCGCGGGTGAGAAAGTGCGCTGGTAAGCAGTAGGCACAGGTACGAAAGTGCGCAGGTCCGACACAGAAGAAGTGCGGACATCCGCAGGATTCTATTGGCTAAGTTGTAGACTCTACTTGAAATATGTTTTAGCTGTTTTATCTATTACTGTTGTTTTCAAGGTTCAGATTTGTTTGCTGTATTGGTTCAGTTTGTGCACAAGGAAGTTGGTTGATTGCAGATCTATTTAATACTTGATGGATTGAGATCTTAAGGATTGGAATGTTGGTCATTATCTGGTTTGATAGACTAGATATGAATTATTGATGTATGTTTATGAATGGTATGATTTGGGTATGACCAATGTATGGAACAACTACAAGTTATAAGGAATTATTCACAGGTTGGTTTTGGTGAAAGTGTTGTTTCAGTATTGGGTGATTCAGAGATTGATGATGCTAGTATTTATTGATTGTGTGGTTCAATGATATTGATGGGTCTAGTATCAAAATTGGATGAAATGTGGCCTTCAGATTATGATGATATGTACCATGAGTATCCAGTCTAAAGATGTATGAAACGTGGTACCTTGAGGAGAGACGATAGTAGGCCGGCACCTACATACTAGTATCTTAGCTAGTACAAGAGCTAAGGGGGTGGTAGCTCCCTTCCAGTAGTAGTTGAAAACATTGGAGCATTGTAGCAGGTAGCAGCCTGCGTACTAGTAAATGGATCGGCTAGTACAAGAACTATGGGGGTTGTAGCTCCCTTCCAGAAGAGACTGGAAAACAAGAGAGGGTTGTATCTCTCTGCAGGTAGAAGCCTGCGTACTGGTATAAGACTGCACCGGTACAAAAATATTGTAAAAGGATTTTCTTATTAAGAAGAAGATTGAGATGACTTGTAGTAGGTGGTTTTCTCCCACATTGGGTTTCCACCTTATATCATGGTGTTCATGTGTGTGGCTTATGTGTGATGATCTGTTCTATTTTACTGCACCTGTTTACTGTTAATATGGTTGATAATGTTCTAATGCACTCATTGAAGATCAATTAACTGAATCATAAGTTTACTGAATATACACGAGTATTCTTAACTAAAGCAACATATATGAATCAGAGCATGGAAATGAAAAAGTTTTATTGACTTGATAATACTAATTCACCCCCCCTCTCAATATTATTTCCAACAATTGGTATCAGAGCACGTCCTTTGGTAGAAGCTTTATTGCTTGAAGGAGATCCGTGGAACAATGGGAAAGAAGCTTAAGAAGAAAGCACCTAAGAAGAAGAAGACATCTCAAGAGAGCTATGACAGTGGGAGAATCAATTAGGGATTATGTGGAAGAAGCACTTCAGATTCAAAATCGGATTCAAACTCATTTCAGAATGAATATGAACTATCAGGTACGAATTTGTTATCCTCTGATGTCCCAGATATCTATCCATTAAGGTGATGTAAGTGATAATGAAACAACTAAATGTGCTCTTATGGGTGAGCAAGAAAGATATGAAATAGAGGAAGAATTTAAAAGCTTGAATGACAAAATCAGAGATCAACAAGATCTGTTGAACAAAAGGGAATGTGCCTACAAAGAAGTAGCTACCAAACTAAAGGCTCAACTAGAGGAAGAAGCAAGGTAAGGAAGTTATTCAAGGTCAAATATCAAAAGTTGCAGGATGAAGTAACATCTCTAAGAAATGAAGTCAATGAAAAGAGAACAACAATCAAGAAACTCATAGATAGATCCAGTTATTATGAAGGGCTTGAAGCTACGATCCTCTCACTAAAGAAAGAACTTGAAAAATCAAATAAGAAGAATAAAGATCTACTCCTAGCTATTGAAAAAAAGGAAAATGAAGTTATCAGCTTAAAATCTCAGCTAGAATGTGCCTTCAGAATTCGTCAAATGCAGTAGGATCTGAATGAAGAACAAGAAAAGGAGATTCTCAAACTAAGGCAACAAATGGAAGAAGGAAGAAAATCTGAAGAAATTTTGAAGAAGCAATGTCTGGAAAAGGAAGAGCAACTTCAGGTTGAGGTAAATATCTTGAAAGGTAAATTAGAAGAAAAAGATAAGCTCTTACGTTTTCAAGATAGTACTAAAGTCTTGGATGATATTCTTAATAGTCAAAGGTCTCCTGCTATCAAAACTGGTCTTGGTTTTCATGAATCTATTGAAGGTGAATCTAGTTCACAAAGTAAGATAAGGGACTCTACTGCAAAATCTGAAATGCTCAGTAAGGAGATGAAAGATCAATCTTATCATCAACCAAGGAAAGAAATTCTTCAAAGAAAATATTTTACTCCTCCTATGAATAATGTTGAATGTTATGTATGTCATAATCTTGGACATGTTGCAGCGAGATGTAGAAGAAGAAGGATTCAAGACCATCATGCAGAAAGATCATCACATTCAATGTACTTTAATGGATATTGCATTGCTTGCAATATGTTTGGTCTCAAAGCTGTTGATTGCTACAAAAGGAATATGAAACATGTAAGATGTTATGCATGTAACAATCTTGGACATATAGCAAAGGAATGCAGGAACAAAGTATGGGCACCATACTAAAAGAAGAAAACATCATCACAATTGAAGATATGGAAAAAGAAAGAAGTACAGCCAGAAAGATGTGGCATAGCAGAGTATCCAGACATGACAGACTCAAAGGAAGCTGAAAGGGTGGAACATTAGTGTTCCAAATCTCATACGCATGTATCATAAAGGGAAGTCATGTATATACGCGAGTTAGACACTGCACAGTCGCGTATATGTTAGTTTGAGGAAAAGCAGTGGGGACATGCTCAGAAAAGGGTCTGATATGATTCAGTCCATTATTTGCTCTGTTTGACACTTGTATGTTGTTAAAAAGTGTTTTGATCCTAACTTGATGATGATGATGTCCTGGATACTTCTTGCTGGTATATGCATGATCAGATCTTACAGTGAACAGATGGCACAGGTTCAAAGGAGCATATTCTTTTAATAATGCATTGTTGGCATTATGATTAGTAGTCCTTGATGATGATGCTTATATAGTGTTGTCATATGATACTTGGGGTTACATAGTTGATGTTCAGATCAGATTATAAGGATAAGGAGAAGTACAATGTACTTGGTGATGAGCCTCTCATATGCTACTGTTGTTATATGCATAAAGATCATACAATACAGTCATGATGCAAGATTTCTAAAGATCTTGATGCTCATATGAATGAGGATTGTTGCTATTGATGATATCAAGAAGTCTTGACAAATGATCTTGAGCTCAAGATACATAGTGGTGAATACATGGATGATTACTCAAAGATGCAGTCATGGTGATATAATGATAGATTGATACTTACATATGTTGACTGATGCAGATATTCCCAAGTGATGATACTTGGATCATGCAAATCTTGATGTTGATATGAGGGCTGTGGTATTTCTCACATATTATATAATGTGGATGACTTTCGATAAAGTTGATGCTGACATATCTTGTCATAGGTTGATGCTATCTACACTAATGGACATAAATAGGTTGCTGCTCTGGATGCTGTTGACAGATTCTTATAGAGAAAATCATACACTATGTATGATAGTTGCTAACGACTATCATGGTCTTATTTAGATGTTTTGTCTCTATCATTCAATGTAAAGGTGATATAAAGTCTCATGATGTAATAGTGTGTCTCTATCTAGTGTAGTCATTTGATGAGATCTCTTCTAATCATATGAAGAAAATTGTACCCTCTCTATGCATAGGAAGGACGATGAAATATTTCAGTCATGTATTCCTTTTATTATCAAGGTCATGTAACGACCTCTGTTGGTTTCCCCACTATGCCTAGGATGGATGATGTAATGTTCTTATTTTATCATGTATCCTCATTTGGTTGATTGATGCCCCCCACTTGGTTGGGAGATGGTTATATGTATGAGTCTTTGATCATATGAAGGTCACTTATGATGTATGGAGTCATGTTCTGTTAGAACATCTTTTTACAGACCATGCTTACAGTCAGGGGGAGCATGAACAACACACTTCAACAAAGCAGAGACTTCAGTATGTACTCAGAGGGAGCATGGACAGATTGGTACACCTTGGCATATAAAAAGGGGGAGCTCATTTAGAGATTTCAGTAGGTACTCAGGGGGAGTATGGTCAGTGGAATGATTATCAAGGAAAGAGCATATCTTGGTTCGCCCTTTTCCCTTGATGTCAAAGGGGTAGAGTGAGTTGGTGTTGTTTCCATCAAGTACAAAGGGGGAGATTGTTGACATTATGATGCATGTGTTGTACTTGATGGCAACCCAATTGTAGAAGAACAACTCACACATATATATAAATAACTAAGAAGAGATACCAGATGTGTCAGAATACATGGGATGCAAGATAGCTCAAAGGAATCAAGATGACAGATCATAGCGTGACAAGTCAGCTTTGCCATCAAGTCCAAAGGGGGAGATTGTTGGCATTATGAGACACGTGTTGTCCTTGATGGCAACTCATACAGGTGACAGATCATAGTGCAACAGGCCAGTAGCAAAGATTGATGATTAGCCTCTAAAAATGGAAGAAAATAAGGGGTTCGTAGGTACACCGTTCAAAAGGTGCGGACCCGCAGGCACACCATTCATACAGTGCGGTCATGTTCGTAGGTATACAGTGCAAAAGGTGTGGAACCCCAGTACATGCACTTTCATGCAGAGAAAAGTGCACGCATGTGGGAAATCCTATGGTGGTCCATGGTATTTAGCCCCACATGTTTGATCCTATGGTTTTGGTTTGTGGTTTTGCATATAAAGTATTGATCCAAGGTATTGGGTTTCTAGTATTGAATACTTATGGTTTTGGACCATGGTTTGAGTAAAGGCCTAGCCTATAAAAAGGAAAGGAGATCATTTGGTTGTAAACTGATGGGTTGAATATCTTAATAAAAGTTGGATCTGAAATACTGTTGATCAGTGGGAGAGAAATTATTGAGTCTAAATCAAGGAGAAACATGAGGATTACAAGTCAGATCTACTGATGGGTTGATCTCCTCGGCGCATGATCAGATCTGTAGATCTGATAGTCTCGGGTATTCCTGAAGTCTGAAAATTATCTATACCCGCAGGACAGCAAGTGCAGACAAGGAATAGGTGCGGAGGTTCGCAGGCCTAGAAGCGCCACAGGTACGGAAGTGCGCAGCTGACCAGAAGGTGCAGGTGCGGAGGTGCACAGGTGAGCAGTAGGCGCGGGTGCGAAAGTGCGCTAGTGAGCAGCAGGCGTGGGTGCGAAAGTGCACAGGTCCGACACAGCAGAAGTACGGACATCTACAGGATTCTATTGGCTAAGTTGCAGACTCTACTTGAGATATGTTTTACTTGTTTTATCTATTACTATTGTTTTCAAGGTTTAGATTTGTTTGTTGTATTGGTTCAGTTTGTGCACAAGGAAGTTGGTTGATTGCAGATCTATTTAATACTTGATGGATTGAGATCTTAAGGATTGGAATGTTTGTCATTATCTGGTTTGATAGACTAGATCTGAATTATTGACGTATGTTTATGAATGGTATGATTTGGGTATGACCAATGTATGGAATAGCTACAAGTTATAAGGAATTATTCACAAGTTGGCTTTGGTGAAAGTGTTGTTTCAGTATTGGGTGATTCAGATATTGATGATGCTAGTATTTATTGATTGTGTGCTTCAATGATATTGATGGGTCCAGTATGAAAATTGGATGAAACGTGGCCTTTAGATTATGATGATATGTACCATGAGTATCCAGTCTGAAAATGTATGAAACATGGTACCCTGAGGAGAGAAGATAATAGGTCGTCACCTACGTACTAGTATCTCAGCTAGTACAAGAACCAAGGGGGTGGTAGCTCCCTTCCAGTAGCAGTTGAAAACTTTGGAGCATTGTAGCAGGTAGTAGCCTGTGTACTAGTAAATGGACCGGCTAGTAAAAGAACTATGGGTTGTAGCTCCCTTCCAGAAGAGACTAGAAAACGAGAGAGGGTTGTACCTCTCTACAGGTAGAAGCCTACGTACTAGTATAAGACTGCACTAATACAGAAATATTGTAAAAGGATTTTCTTATTAAGAAGAAGATTGAGATGACTTGTAGTAGGTGGTTTTCTCCCACATTGGATTTCCACCTTATATCATGGTGTTCATGTGTGTGGCTTATGTGTGATGATCTGTTCTATTTTACTGCACCTATTTACTGTTAATATGGTTGATAATGTTCTAATGCACTCATTGAAGATCAATTAACTGAATCATAAGTTTACTGAATATACGCGGGTATTCTTAACTGAAGAAACATATATGAATCAGAGAATGGAAATGAAAAAGTTTTATTGACTTGATAATATTGATTCACCCCCCCTCTCAGTATTATTTCCAACAATTACTTGGGAGGTTAGAAACTGAATATTTATGAGGTGAAATGCTGTTGGAACTTAGTCTTCTTAGTTGCGCTTTTATGAGGAGAGATTACATACCTCTATGATCTCATTTGGAAGAGTGCAAGGCTTGTCAAAGTAAAGGAAATTCTTGTTTCGGACCCCAGGAAGAGCTTGTTCAACATCAAGGCTGAAAAGGTTGTAGGGTTCTTTTACTTCAAAGTTAATACAAATAAGTTTGTTTTTCTCAATAAGCTGTTGATTCATGGTTTATTTTATGGATTCCTTGATCACCATAATATACATGATTTATGATATTTGTTATGCATGAGCTATTTAATGTTTGCTTGTTTGTGATTGTAGGTTCTCAAAGGTAACTCTTTCGAACGATTGAAGGATGACTACCACAAACAAGCATTGGATATAAGGTAGGGTCTTAACACCATTATAGTATTTATTTATAAATCACATATTTCTAGAGAAAGATAGATTTATTTGTCTGTTTGTTGCTAGACTATCTTCTGATACTAGGGAGATTGGTCTTGTCCGCAAGATCGATTTATCCAGCCAACAAATTGGCGACTCCGCTGGAAATCTGAATTTTGTTTTTGGTTTTCCTTTGTTTTGACTTGAGAAAATTGTTTTTGTTTCTGGTTTTTGTTTGATGTATGCTGTCTTGGGTAGTTTTTAGAATCTGGATTATTTTTTGTTTTTTTCAAAGTTTTCAGTGGACCGCACTTTCTCTTTACAAATAGTGTAGGTATCTCCGAACGTTTCCTTTAGTAAACAGAGCGGGATCGCACCTGTTTCTTCTGGAAGCTTACGGACCATATAATTTTTTTGAAAAACCTAAAATATTTTCTTCCAGTTAAGTTTAGGTTTCATTTAGGGTTTTTAGTGTCTACCCAGATCCGTATTTTTCATGTGAAAAATCTCTTGTGAGTGAGTTCCGATAGCATTTTTGTTTTAGATGATTTTGTAGAAGTTATGCATGCCTGGAGTGGTTTTCACTTGGTCTCTATAGTGACTCAAATATTAGAAGCTTGAGAAACCTTAGATCACCCTGGTGTCTTTTCGTCTTCTTGATGAGTCTGACTTGGTTGTGAAATCTATCCTTTGTGAGAAATAGATTTAGTTTTCTCCTTGCAAATCTTTGAACAAACTTTGTTATAAGTTTTGAATTTCATTTTTACAAAAGAAAACATATCTAGATGTTTTTTATTAGTTTATTATTCTCAACAAATGAATCCTTAGTTTAATGAACAACTAAGTAAAATGTCCTAAAAAAGAATTGAATCTTTTTATTCAATTAGTTTTTTAAAAGTTTTTAGATCTCAAAATTATTTTTTGTAGTTTTGAGTGTTTTCTAGAACTTGTAGATCTCTTTTGAAGAAAATTGTTTTTTGTAGTTTCGAGTTTTGAAAAAGGAAAGGGATTTATTGTGAGCATTAATTATTAGTCTCATTTTGAGTTCTTATTGAAAAAGACAAAAATATTTTCTTTCCATTTCCATGTTGAAAGAAAAAATTGTTTCTTAAAGAATTGCATTCTCGAACTCTTTCTTTTAGCTATAATTTTGTTGAAAGAAAAACGAATTGCTTATCATTTTAGGTGCATTTTTTAGTGTGTTTGGAGTCGAGTCTTCACACCATCAAAGTTTCATTTCCATACCTATTGAATTAAATAAAAACCCATAAAAGCAACGCTTAATTAAAATTGATCTAGTAATCGTTTCTATTTCTAGGGCTCTTATCACCAATATAGCTTAGGCTAGTATCTTGGAGTAGGGATTAATTAACTCTCCAAGATAGTTAAAACAAACAAGTAGATACATATTGCGGTAGGAAATAAATCCAATTGTAATTGATACATTCTGGGAATCTTCTCTTAAAGGAGTCAATCATGAGATCATGTTCGAACCTTTGAGACAATCAATTCTGTTTCATTGGGAAAGATAGAAGATTTGCGTGTATTATAAACGGTAAACCTCGAATTAACCATTGTCGAGGAGCCTAGGGTCACTTGTTGGTAAACCTTGGATTGACCATGTCGACGAGTGTTCAAGGGGATTGAGCTTTGTTACTCTGCCCTTGCGTGTAGATCGGATCGTAGACTGTTCCCCCTGTTGTATTTGTTGTTGTTGGTAACCTTAGTGTCCATAAACTTAAGATTATTTCCTAAGGTGATGGTGAAGGAAGGATCTAACTGTACCTAGAGCAGACGTTGACTAGACTCACATGGACTCTCTGGGGGGTTCTCTTCACTTGAGATGGTTTTGTGAAGAAACTTGTGCTAGTCTGTTTCATTAAGCAGGTTGTCGGGGTGACTGTTCTAACCACGCTTTTTGTATTAAACTTCTACTACGTTGGATTTCATCACCAACTAGTGTTTTTAGTATGGGAAGTTACTGTTTGTGTGTGATTTGAACTCTTATATTTTTTAGGTGTGTGATTCAGTTATTTGTTTCTTTAGAGAATTTAGGTGCTTTTATTGAAATTTTCTTTGTTTGCGTGTGATTATTTTCATCCTACACCAAGAGGTTATTATCCTTCATTGATCATGTCAAGACGGTCATCTATGTTTTTCCAATCACCAGAAACATTTTTATATGGCAATCCTTATGTTCCTTTGGGGTACCAATCACTCTCTGGTACTTTTTCAAGAGCAACTCCTCGACCGACTAAACATCAGTAATCATCTGGTAGTAATGGAACTCAAGTGTTGAATGCAGAACAAATCTATATGATGTCTGGTAGTATTCCAAATCCTCAACCCCAAGGTAGTCAGTTACTTCCTGAGGAGCAACCTCAAGGTAGTCAGTTACCGCCTGGGGGGCAACCTCAAGGTAGTCAGTTACCGCCCAGAGGGAAACCTCAAGGACAATACATACCTTTAGGACAATACATACCCCAAGGTCAACCCCAGACTCAGTATACTCCTTAGGATGCTTATCAACCCCAAAATTAGTACGTGCCTCAGGGTTATCAGCCTCAAGGTCAGTACCCAACTCAAGGTTTCCAACCACCTTCTGGTCAATCGTCAAGGAGCTAGAAATGTACCACTTAATTTTCAGCCCTACGTTCAACCAGGTTATGGTCCTCCATATGCACAACCTTTTATGGGTCCATACTCCGGAATGAATATGGCGTGGGATCCGTCTCAAACTCAATAGACTATGCAACCTAATGTGCAATTATCTAATCAAGTTGGACAACCTTTGGTTTCTGGTCTAACCCAACAACGAGTCCAACCTACTATTCAAACCCCTACACTTGGTTTAGTTCAGCAGCCTAGGCCTAGCTCACCTCAGACTTTGCCTCAAACTGCTGAAACTACTGCAACTTCTGTTTAACCTACCACACCTATTTCTGGAGTATCTGTAGCTCCGGTTTCTACTATCCCTACATTAGTTCAAACTCCCTAAGTCTCTGTGCCATAGTTAGGACCTACAGTTCAGACTTCGATCTAGATACCTACAGGATAAGTTGGTCCAAGTACGATTGCCACAAGTCAACCGCAATTCACTTATCAACCGTACCAGGGATAGTATCAATTCGGTCATATTGTACAAAACCTAGTATATCAGTATCAATCACCTCAATTTGGTTCGTTAATCCTAGTTTTTGGGAGGTTATAACATTCCTAATACAAATCCGATTCCAGGTTATCCTGGATATCCTCCTTCTAGAGCTGGTCTGGTCTCATTACTCAAGGTTTTTGCGACCCTAACCATCAGTGACATTTATTGCAACTTTGGATTTACCTTATTTGTCATGCCTTACAAACGATCAGATTTACTATCTTCTGTATTGGCCACCAATGCCTAATAAATTTCCCAGTGATATCCCGAAATTTGAGGGTAAGTCAGGCGAGGATCCGTTAAATCATGTTATGACTTATCACCTCTGGTGTGCATCTAATTCAATCGTTGATTATTCAATTCAATTGTGTCTTTTTCAAAGAACTCTTATTGGCTTACTGCCAAATCGTACATTGAGTTACCATGAGGCTCTTTTAATAATTTCAATCAGTTAGCCACTACTTCCTTAACTCATTTTAGTTGCCTGTCAGATACGAAAATGGCACGTAACTATTAACTTCACTAAAATAATCCACGTCCACGTATATTTCTGATCATATTCATGAATGGTGATGTAGAAGGTGTTTAGTGAAAGTTTTCATTCCAGATCAAATTTTAGCGGAATGGTTCATTAAATCATTGTTACCCAAAATCACTGAAGATGTAGCTAAGAGAAGAGTTGTCACTAAAGAGAAATTCATTTCTCAGGCTCAGTACCTTGACCTCGTCTATACGTAATCAGTTACTTTACATGAAAAAATCCCTAATCTTCCAAAACTCAAATAACTGCAGCTCCTTCAGGGTCTCATGCCGATGATGGTATGATTGCTTCAGTTAGTACTAAAAGTAAGAAGAAATATTTAAAGAATTCTTCTCCTACAATAACTTTATCTGATTCCCCAAAAGGAGAATCATCCACTGAAATTTTTGCCGACATCCATGTCATAGATTCATCTACGACTAAATCCAGTAGTAAAGAGAAAGGGAAGAAGGAAAACAAAAAAGATTCAAAAGATAAAACGGATAAAAATGAATCTACTGACAAAAAATGTAAACCTCACTATCCTTGTTTCATTTGCGACGAGGATAATTTTACCAAAGATTGCACACATCGAGTAGAGGTTTCAAAATTCGTTAAAGGTTCTCAAACACTTGCTATCTTGAAGGATCCTTTTCCTACTCAAGATAGTAAGATGATTGCTTCTTCCTCAAATGCCTCAAAAGAACCCATTATGATGATGTCTCATGTTAGGATTGTGACACAATCACAAGATTATGGTAGTAAAAATCCTGTTGGTGGTAAAGAAGCAGAATCTTCTAATTCACACACATCAACTACACCTCCTCCTTTTTCTGATATGCTACAGATCAAGAAACCCAACCTTGACTTAGTAATCAAACCACCTGCTAAAGGTATACTTCGTAAATCAACTTTCAATCCACATGCGAGAGCTGCTCAGAATTATAACATTGTTGAAGACTTAGCTATTTCCCTTTGGCAATGTCGGATTTGGAAGTGCTGCAATCATGCCCAACACAACGTAAATTACTATTTTCTACTATAAGAGCTGTCGATATTCAGAATCTGAACTTAATAATCTTCATTTAGAGAATAGTACACCTCGCTTACGTCATCAAATGGCTTTCCAGATTCCATTGTTAGTCAAAAATAGACCTTGCTTTCAGACTGTGATTGATGAAGGGGCTTCTATGTGTATTATGTCGATCCAGTGTTGGAGATCGTTTGGTTCTCCCATACTCAATCAGTCTCTGAAAATTCTAAAGGCTTTTGATGGCTGAGGGTTCCATCCTTTTGGTATTTTGTAGGATTTACCTATAGCAGTCGAAGGCAAAATTGTCAATCTAGATGTGGAAGTGGTTGATGCCCCTCTAGATTACAACCTTCTACTGGGTTGCAGTTGGTCTTATGTTATGACTGCTATTGTTTCATCGGTCTTTCGGCTTATAAAGTTTACTCATAATGGAAAGATCATTACGATAGACCAGCTGACTTATTTCTCAACCGACCTAGCCTCTACAGATAGTATTCAACACGTCGATAAAACAACTATCCCTTACAAGGATGTTGGCGTAGGTTTGATTAAAGATTCTGGTTTACTAGGAAATTTTTCCTTCCCTCCTCCTAATGTATCGCCTTCTATTGCAAATATTCATATAATTTCATCGAATACTATTACTTATGATGATCCTTGGATCGTACTTTCCGATTCTAAGGTGGATTCATTTGATGGTGTGATGCCTTTGAGTCCCTTTGAAATTGCATATCAGGCTGTACAGTCGTTTTCTAATTCCTAATCAACCTCAAGGATAGTTTTATCTTGTCTCAACCTCGTTAAAAAATGAAACAAGGATCATGGAGCATAGTTCCTTACCTTGTGTCAAGCTTGTTAAAAAATGAAACAAGGAGTTGTGAGCATAGTTTCTTGATCTTGTGTCAAGCTCATTAAAAAATGAATGAAGGGTTTTGAGGAAAGTTATTGATCTTGTGTCAACCTCGTTAAAAAATGAAATAAGGGTTTTGAGGAAAGTTCTTGATCTTGTGTCAACCTCGTTAAAAAATGAAATAAGGGTTATGAGGATAGTTCTTTTAGTATGTCAACCTCATTAAAAAATGAAACAACTCCCTTTCCAAGTCGAGTCTTTGATTAAGATCTCGTAAAATCCAAGTTGAGTCTTTCCAAGATCTCGAAAGTGAACTTTCATTCCATCCACTTCGTTGAATGCAATGAAGCTTAGGGGGCATGTACCTCGATTTGAGTCATTATTCTGGGGGCATGCAAACTTATAACAAGCATAGTTTTTCGTTTCAAGCTTGTGTAAACATGAAACCAAATCCAAGCAGAGTTCTCCATGGTTCAAGCTTGTGTAAAAATGAACCCATACCCATTTTACATCTTGTGATTTCCGTTTTTATCCGCTAAATTCTGCTAGATGAGCCTTGGTTTTTTCATTCCATCGCCACCATCTCTTTCGCTGATCATATGCTTTCACTTGGTTGTTTTTCCTTTCTTGAGATATCACAGTGATGAGTGGTTTTATTAGCTAGCCTCTTAACCATTACATGTTCTGAGTAGTTCCACCATTGCGGGAACCAGTTGCTACCCTTCATTTCCTCTAGGACAAGTCTTCTTTAAGCTATTTTATGACTCGTAAAATATGAAAATATTGTTGAGTTTTTCCCTTTTTAACTCGTTAAACAAAATTAAAAAGGTGGTCCACTATCAACTCTTTTCTGACCGTATAAACATGAAAATATTGCCGGACTTTTGTCATCTCAAGTTTGATACTGGTTATGAAATGACGTGTCTTTGATCACTTTTCTACCTTTTCAGATCAAGGCCACTAATTATGAAAAGTACTCCTTGATCATAATGGTCAAGCGGTTCTCTCGAGTATTATTTTATACTTTTTTGGGCATGAGGGACACAAATTTACAAAAAGGACCCCCCCTGGAGTTTTCTTTTCTGTGTCTTTTTCAAACTCTCTAAACATGAAAAAGACTCCAAGTTTTACCTATGTTGGAATCATTAAACCTTGACGACACTGGACTCATCACCATGATGAGACTAGAGTTCTCTTTAAACCATTTTCAAACTTGTTAAATATGAAAATATTGTCTAGCACTTATCCTTTCCAGCTTGTTAAAGTATTGGAAATGTCATCCATCCTATATTATTTTATCCTTTTTCAAATCTAAGGGATTATCTCACGAAAAAGTACCCCCATGGAGTTTTCTTAAGTTTTTCTTCTGACTCCCTAAAATTGAAAAACATCGAGTTTTTCCTATACTGGACTCGTTAAAATTTAAAAGTAAAGGACCTGTTTAATTTTAAACAGGAACGAACCACTCCTTCTTAGGGTTCAAATTTTAAACTAAGTTGGATTCATCCGAAGGATGAGCTTATAAACAAGCAAATGTTATCCTCCTCAAGCTTTTCAAAAATAAAGAGGTACTTGCCAGAAATGGTGGGGGAAAAGAGAGAAAAATGAATCTGTTTGTTACACTTTGTTTTTTAGAAAACATGTTAACCACTCTTGAAAATGACACTTTTTGTTCACCTGGGTTGGGAAATCCTTTGCCTAACAGTTAATCAAACCACATTGAAAGTCTTCAGCCAGCTTCTGGGTATTAGGTTTGGGTCAATTGTCACCAAACCATCTGCAGTGTCGTTATGTGTTCAAGAGAACAGTTCAAACAAACCATTCATTTGTAAGATATCTGTCATCCATTTTTTACCATCCCTGAGTTAGTCGTTGCCGATAAATTTCGTCAAAACTTGATCTATGATTTCGTGTTATGGGCTTGCCTAGATGGATCACTTTCTATCGACATCAGCTCATTATCTAGGAAGATGATCTAGAAATCATTAGTACCTTGAAATCTTCATGCCCTAATGGCAGGTTTCTCACCTTTGATGATAAATTGCATCATTGACCTTTGATCAAAGGATTTTATGACATGTTCGACTTCGGCTCATTTATTCACATTTCTTGGATTGGACTAAGTACTTTGAGAGCCATTGACATTACTAGTGGTTTCTCTCACACTTTTTAACAATTCACATATTTACTGGTAATCAAGTGGTTTCTACCATGTTTGACTTCGACACATTCATTCACATGGATAGAATCATACTAGTTTTGGAAACGAAAACCAAGACCTTGGATCTAGTTTCTACCATACAGGCTATGAGGAATTTTGTTATTCATTATACAATGGACTATTCATAAATAGATGGCTTCATCCATACTGTATCTACATATGTCTATACTCTTGATGTATTACAAAATCATTCTTGTATCAGAACAATTTAGTCAGTTTTCTAGTCAGTTTTGATCTGAGTATAGGAATGCCTACCTCAGCGATGATATATATATATATATATATATATATATATATATATATATATATTATATATATATATAATATATAATATATATAGATAGATAGATAGATATATATATATTGCATTGAATGTTTTTACAGGTTTCGACTGGGGTGTCCACAGGATGATCCTTGAAATGAGAAAGTGCTTCACTCTTCATAAATGACAGACTCTATCTTCATCTATTACAAACTTCACACTTTAGGGGGCAATCTGTTGCACTAAAAATTATCACCTTGACATTTTGCAATCTGTGTGAGTCCATTACCACTCATACTTTCCTCTTTTTCAAGTCTTAAGCCTCAGTTTCTCATATCAAGCCTTGAAAATAAGAGAAAGCCCTCAAAAGTCTCTAAAACTCTGGTTCTACACTTTCTCTTTGCATTACTTGTGGTCCCATACCTAATGGTCATGTCTCCTGCGCACCTGACCACTCTGTCTCTGTGTTATGGGTGCAGACCCCTGTAAAAGTTAAAAATGCACGAGTACATCCTAAAAACTCACTTTCAGTCATTTCTAGAAGCTTCTAGAAGGAATCTTGAGGTGGCAAGTTCGCTCTCTTAAGGTTCATGCATCCTATACCTTAAGGAGCTAACCCCTTGATGTGAGGAGCTTATCCCTTTGGAGGATTCTGTCCCTTCATAGGTGGACCTGTAACCTACTCCTCTGCACTATAAAAAGAAGCATTGGGCTGGTTTCTTGGGAGGTTAGAAGCTGAATATTTTTGAGGTGAAATGTTGTTGGAACTTATTCTTCTTAGTTGAGCTTTTATGAGGAGAGATTACATACCTCTATGATCTCATTTGGAAGAGTGCAAGGTGTTATCACTCAGGTTGTCCCTAATCTCCTGAAGGGATACGACCGAGGTAACCACAAACCAATCTTTGGATTGCAGTTTCTAGCCCACTTGCAATCAGAGAGGGCTCTCTCTTAATGATTTAGCTTTGTTGATGATGATTTTAGGCTATTTATTGGGTTTAGGGGTTCTGATTTTTTGTTTGGATGGAAGATGAATATGAGGCAGATAATTCCAAGCAGAGAGGCAAGGGAAATTGTGATAAGATTCAAACCATTGGGCATGGAGTCATGGATTGAGGCTTGCTGTTACGTTTTCTTGGTCACAATAGGATTATGGAGCGGGATAGCTACACATGAAACAATACCAATTTGCTGAAAAGATGGGATGAAAGTCAATGATGAAAGGCAATCAAGAATCTTTCATTAACTAACAGGGAAAGAGGTGAATGAATGGTTATCTAGGATCAGTTAAGAATTCCTAAACTGACATTCATACGTGAAAGAAACAGCGTAAACAAGATCATTTAAGTATGCATGTTCATAACTATTCCTGATGAAAACATGGAGAAATTGTAGAAATTGAGCCTAGGGTGTAGCCAAGCAAATCCTAGACTATTCTTCTTTTCTGCAATTTAGATGGTGGATTGATGATAACACAAACACAAAAACTAAACAGAGTTAAAGAAACACTTATTGAACCATGTAGAAGCACAGGAATTCCACAATCACCCTCGGCCAAGTTAACACAGTGCACAACTCATTCTCCGAAACTCTCAAGCAATCTTTGATTATAGAAAATTATCACATACACAGTGCGAGTCTCTGCTCCAGTGAAATATCGAACTAACAAAGATCAAACAACCAACCAACCCCTACTCCATTTTTCAGGGTGGCATATATAAGCAAAATATCTAAAGTTATTTATTACAACCGACCTAATAGGTCTGCAGGAAAAAGCTTTCTAAACATAACTTATGCTGGAATTAACTGTAAGTAAGTCTTCTTTGGGTTGCGCCAGTGGTAGCTGGATCAAAATTGAGTTAATGTGATGTCCTCTATGGCTTGGTGTAGTGGTTATGTCATAACTGTGCATTGAGTTCTGGTCCACTGATCTCCAAAGAGTTTAATGTGCAGTCATTTGTGTTGGTGAGCTTTCAATGCGTCCTCAACTGCTTCTTGACTTTTAGGGCTTTCCTTTTAATGCTGTATTTGCCTCGAGCCCTGAGAAAATCTCCTCTGATACACTTTGCCGCTACTCTGATACTCTTTGACATGCTTTTTGTCTTCACAACTACTCTTATACACTTTAACCTCTGAACCGGGTCTCTGTCTCTCTTGAGATACGTTTAAATTGGAAAAATCGGGCCTTTTCTGCCATTTTTGGTGCAAAAAGGCCGAGGAATCAAAAGATTCCCTAAAGATTCTCCAATATGGCTCATTTCCCGTAGTGATGCGCGATTAGCGCTTCACGCTAATCGTGCATCGAAAACTTCCTCTGTTTTTCATTCTGGAGCTCTGAACCTTGACTTTCACGCTTGCGCATTTTTCTATTTTTTGGCTGCTGACATCAGCATGACGTTAGTTGTACGATGGATGACGTAAACATGACGTCAGAAGTGGGGTCCTTTGGTATGGATGTGACGTCAGCAGGGTGACATGGCAGTATGGTGGGGTGATGATGTGGCTGGACACAGTGGCAGGTGACGTGGGCCAGGTGCAGGCAGGAAGGGGTGAGGTGGAGCCGACGTGGTGGGATGACGCGGCGCTCCTGTTACATGAGGGGAGGGTGGTTTTGGCAGGGCATCAGACCGCTTTTGATACAGAAGCGGTTTCCATTAGGGGCGGCCCGATGCCATGGGAAGCCGCCAGCTGTCCCGGTGTACGACAGTAAAACCGTCGGACATCAGGTGCTAACGTGCCCACACAAGAGGGCGCCCGATATGAACGAGGGCCGTCAGATTTGGGGGAGGAGATCTGACGGTGGATGGGCGGAGAAAGTGCGCGGGGTTTCGTCAAAGAGCACGCGTGATAAACCTTTAATATTTCACGGCGCGGGTGGGTTTAGACTTTAGGAAAATGGTGTAATGGGTTTCGACGCTTGGTCATTTATTAACCAAAATTAATAAATTCCAAAATACAATGTGCGGGGAGGGTTTTTTACATTTGGAAGGGGATTTTTTGTGTTTTGGAAGGAGTCCAAACACTTGGGGGGAAATTTATGCAGAGATGGGGCTCTTACTAAGGTCCAGATGACCTAGTAATTCCTAGGAAGATATTTATGGTTATGTTTCGACCAGGGGGAGGGGATATTTACATAGGGGAGTTATTAACATAGTTTTAATAGGGGGAAGGGAAAATAGATAGGGAGTTAAATAATAATGTCAGTAGTTAATATGAAAGTGACCAGAAAGCGCTATGTTTCAGAGATCTTAGGCTGTGAAGGGGAAATAGAACTTTGTAGAGAAATATGGACCCTCCTTGAGTAAAGAAGACCTTTACTAAGGCTAATGCTATGGAAAATGATGAAGCTAAGAGGTATCTAGCAAATCATGACCTCTTTTGGGGAAATTAGTAAATGAATTAGGGGAGAAGAAGAAGGGGAAGTTAGTTATGCCTGATTTGAGCTCCTCCATATGGGAAATGCCTGCTGATTGTGATCTGTATGAGTGTAACATTTGAAAATGTGGAATTAATCACAAACCAAAATTTTGCAACCTCAAAATTACCTACCCAGCCTACTTATCTAACATTTTTTCTTCTTTTGGTTTGGGTGCACTTGGACTTGCAGACCCATCTTTTCAACTTTTTCTTTTGATGTCTTCCTATCTACATCTACACTTATTTCTTCCAAGGACCAAGATTAAGCGGTTGGGCTCCTTTGGTTCTTTACCTATCTAAGAATCTGCCAAGATTAGGTTGTTTGGACAGATTATTCATTCTCTATATTCTAAAACAGGAAATTGAAACCTAGGGAGACCAAGATTAAGCTGTTTGGACCTCCCTTTAGTTGAAAATTTGTATAAAAATGAAATAACTCTTCAAAATTGGAATGCAGTAGATGAAATTTGAGTAGTATTCTCTCATGACCTCTTTTTTTTGGTGACTGTTAGCAAATATGGAGCATTGTAGCATGCAAAGTATGACATATTTGGCCTGTAAAAATGTCCATCATGAAATATGAGTAACCTGCTGTAGCAGGAGGCTAACAGTGGTTCCACTTGGGGATGGCTTGTCCTTGTGAGGAGCCAAGAACAGCAGGTGAGACTGCCTTGATTTTCTATTGTTGCTGTGTTCTTGAGAACTTCTTAGTGTTGACTGATTAGATGAATTTGAAATTTGGACTGCACACAACACTTTCCCTCAACTGATTAGCTGGTGAATTATGAAGCATCGCCTGCTTTCTTCTGCGTGCTTTAGCATTTAGCATGTTACCAAAAATAAAATAAAATGCTGATATATACAAACATTTATGTACAAAGAATAACACCGCCTGTTCTTTCTTAATCAAAGGGATCATGGTAATGTTTTAGCATTCGGCCATTAACAGGACCTTCCTCAGCTATGCTTCCATCTAGAGATTTGAGAAAATACGTGTTGTTGCCTTGCACAGTGCTGATAATGTATGGCCCTTTCCACAGAAAATCGAATTTTGAGTGCTTGCCCTTGTCCTCTCTTCGTGAATCCCATCTTAGAACTTTGCCGCCAAGCCAGAAATCCTCTGCTTTAGCTTTCTTATCAAACATCCTTTTGAGTTTTTCTTGCAACATTTGAGCTCTATCATACACTTGTTCTCTGTTTTGCTGAAGATGAATGGTTTGATTTACTCTTCTCTGCATGTCATTTGGTTCAGCCTGAATTTCCTGCAACAGTTTGATAGTAGGAATGCCCAAAGATGAGGGAAATTTGGCCTCCATGCCATATACTAGCTCATAAGGGCTCATCCCAATGGATTTCTTAGTTGAAAGTCTGTCTGCCCACAAAGCATTTGTGAGCTTCCTATGCCATTTCTTTTTGCTTTCCTCTAGCAGCTTCTTTATGATGTTGATGAGGCTGTTGTTGGATGATTCGGCCAAGCCATTACCTTGAGGGTAGTAGGCTGTGGAGTGGCCCAAGGTAATGTGGAATTTGTGGCAAAAGTTGATGATCTTTTTGGATTTGAAGGCATAAATGTTGTTAGTGATAATATTTTTAGGGCAACCAAATATGGAAAGGATATTGCTCTCAAGGAATTGGATAATGGTGGAGTCATTGGCTTGCCTACATGGGATGGCTTCAATCCACTTAGTGAAATAATCAGTGGCTGTTAGAATCCACTTGGGCTGGCCTGAGGAAGAGGGATGAATTTCTCCAATGAAATCGAGACCCCATTGTTGAAAAGGCTTTTCGGTTGAAATGAGCTTAAGGGGCAGAGGCAGTAATTTTCTTTTCCCTTCAAAGATTTGGCATTTGTGACATGAAACATCAAACTTCTTGACATCTGCAAAAAGAGAAGGCCAATAATAACCAGCCCTTAAAATCTTGTTAGTAGTGGACTTCCAATATAAGTGTCCTCCATAGTCCCCTGCATGGAATTATTTCATGATGTTGTTAGTTTCATTCATAGTCAAACAATTAAGCAATATTCCTTCATGATTCTTCTAGAACAAAGCACCATCTATGACACAAAACTTTGATGATTTCATCCTTAAAAATCTTTTCTTGGTTCTGGACAATCCTGGGGGAGCACATAGGTTTAAAAATACAAAGAAAATATCAACATACCATGGGGATTGCAAAAAGGTTTCACTGATCTGTGGAGTCGCCAACTCTGGTTCATTGTCCAGTTGATTAATGTCTAAGGCTTGGAAATTTGTTTCGAACATTAGTTTGGCTAAACCCTGTCCTTTTATCAGCTTGGTAGGTTTTATTTCAATGTCGTATTCAAGAATGTTGGAAATCCACTTGCCTCTTTTCCCTTCTAGTCCCTCTTGAGTTAATATATCTTTTACAACAGAGTTCGGGACATAGACAATCACATGGGAGTATAAGATGTAAACTCTGAAGTCTTTGATGGCCTTAACCAGGGCATAAGCCTGCTTTTCCATAATCTAATATTTCAAGGGTGCATATCTCAAAGCTCGGCTGAAGAAAGCAATTGGCTTTTCATTACCTTGATCATAATTTTGCAAAAGGAAAGCGGCTATGGTGTGCTCAGATGCAAAAGAAAAAATGATAAAATCTTTTTCAAATTGCGGACTGGTGAGGACAAGCGTTTGAGTCAAGGTAGTTTTGATATTCTCAAAAGCTTGCTTGGTTTCAAGAGACCATCTTACCTTGGCATGTTTTTTTAACATATTGCTCAATAGCCTCATTAACTCAGCTAGGTTTGGGATAAATCTCCTTAGGAAATTGATCTTTCCCAAGAATGCTTGCAGCTCTTTTATATTTCTTGGATATGGGATTTGGAGGATAGCTTGAATTCTCTCAGGGTCAATTCTAATCCCATCTTTTGATATGATGTGGCCTAGAAGCTTTCCCTCCTCAAGGGAAAACAGGGACTTCTTAGGATTCAAGGAAATGCCATATTTCCTGCATGTCATGAAGATTTTCCTTAGGTGCTTAAGGTGCTCTTGGTCAGATTTGGAGAAAGGGGTTAGGTCATCTAGGTATACAACGAGGAAATCATGTATCTCCTTGGCAAATGCAATATCCATTGCCCTTTGAAAGGTAGCACCAACTTTTTTTAACCCGAAAGGCATTTTAACATACTTAAACATTCCCCACGGTGTGGTAAAGGCTGTCTTGTCTTGGTCATCTGGGTGAACAAGTATCTGATTAAATCCTGAAAACCCATCTAGTAAAGAAATTCTAGAGGATCCCACTACTCTTTGTAAGATATGGTCCATTTTAGGCAAAGGATAGTGGTCTTTTAGAGAGACCTGGTTTAAATTTCTCAAGTCTACACACAGTCTTATCTCTCCTGATTTTTTCCTCGTGGGGACTAAGTTAGATACCCATTCAGAGAATCTAATGGGTGCAATGATACCTGCTTCAAGCATTCTCTTTATTTCTTTTTCAATGAGGGGAAGAAGCATGGGGTTGATTCTTCTAAGTTTCTGTTTGAACGGTTTTTGATTTGGTTTTAGGGGAATGGTGTGTTGAATCACTGAGGTGTCATAGGACTTCAAGTCCTCATAACTCTAAGCAAATACATCTTGGAATTCTTTGAACAAATCCACATATTTTGGTTTTTGATCAGGGGGAAGATTTTTGGACAACTTAATCATTTTGGGCTGTTCTGCTGTTCCTATGTTGTGCTCTTCTATAACAGCATTTAGAGGCTCCATTTTTGGCTTTTTGGGCACATCATTGTCATCGAACATGTCTTCTAATGGAGTAAGGCCAGCAGGTAGAAAATTACTCTTTAGATCAATAAACTCATCCTCTGCTTTGGCTGTTTCCTCTAAACACATTTGTTTCAACTGTTCTATGTTTGCATTGTCAAAAACAGTTGGGCTAAGGATTTGTTTAGTTGTTGTAGATGTTACAGCCAGGTGATTTTCTTCTGTTAGCTGTTGGGAATCGTTGATGGCATCCATGTCAATGTTTGTGTTCGAAAATTCGCCCTTAAGAGTAAGGAAATTGTTAATTTGGGCGTCATTTTGAAACACTTGCCAATCCTTAACATTGTTGGGGACCGAGGGTCTATGTTTTATCTCAGCAATGAAATGGTGATTTGGTTCAAAGGGAAGCTTGCATGTGCTAGCAAAAGTTGCTAGACTGTGAGCATGAATATTATGGTCTCTTGAAATTTTGGCAAGCTTGGACTCATTAAAAGAATTGAATATTTCTGTGGCGACAGTCCTGTAGGCTCTCATTCTGCTGTCATTAGTAACAAAGTTACCTTTCATTTGTTGTATAATCAAATCGAAGTCACCTAGAATGGACACTTTAGTAGCTCCTAGGACTTTGAGCAGTTTTAGGCCTAAGAGGAGAGCTTCATACTCTACCATGTTGTTTGTACACCTGAAATTTAATCTATAAGCATGGCCTTCTGTGTGATTTTCATGTGTATTGTAGATCCATACTCCTGCCCCTGCTCCTAATTTATTGACAGAACCATCAAACTCTAAATACCATGTGATTTATTGCTTAAGGTTTGTATTAAGAGTTTTAGTTATTTGAGGATTGGGCAGACTTATCATTTCTGTTTCAGGTGGTTCTTCTTGTTTGCTAGTTGCCTTGACTGTTATGACAAGTTCATCGGCATTGGAAACTGATTCCTCGCTGATGCATGTTTCTTGCTCTGAGGCTGAAGGCTTATCATCAATTGGAGGATTGGTGTCATCATTAAATAAAATAAAAGAATCCATATCAGAATGGATTGAATAAATTGGAAACTTTTGGGGCTTTTCCTCACTGCTTACCACATACTTCATCAGTGTTTCCCTGTACAGTCTCTTTGGTTGCCCAAAGACAGATATAGTGGCATAAGAGAGGTCAAGTTGAAGAGATCCTTGCATTTTCGCCCCCCATGATCTTGATAGGAGCATGCCATACTTTGTGGGAATGTCAACAACTACTACGTCCATTAGAATTGTCTTGTTGGGAAATTGGACTAGAGACACACAAAGGTCTTTGATTAAGCCTAAACACTTGACTTGACTTGAGTCGAAGGAGTAT
>APFE030183133.1:0-14110 GCA_000404065.3 Pinus taeda | reverse complement strand
TATATGAATAGTTTTGAAAATAAATTTCCATTTAATGGTATAATTTAATAAATAAAATAAATAATTTATTAAATTTTAAACATTTTATTAAATGTGATTTGTGATTTATTGGTAAGTCTTTCAAATTGCATAATGGAGGTCATGAGTTCAAATTCGCATAATGGAGGTCATGAGTTTGAGTTTTGTGGGGATTTGAATTTGTTAATTACTTTTGTTTGGATTGGAATTTGTTAATTATTTTTGTTTGGTCTCAGTGGACGTTAACCACCACCATCATCATCATATATTAAAATAGGTTAAAATTAGTGAATCATTCCCCACCACCACCACCACCATCATATAATATATATAATATATGGTTAAAATTAGTTTCATCATCATCATATATTAAAAAATAGGTTTATAATTATGAAATCATTCCACCACCCAACACCACCATCATATTATATAATAAAATAAGTTAAAATTAATGATCATTTCAATAGAATTATCGAGTTTTCCAATACATTGGTTAATTTGATTAAAAATATCTTGATTGAAGATTATGGTTAATTTAATGAAAATATGTGAAATATAATATTTAATTAATTAAAACTAATTCATTGTTTATGTTTTAATAATTTTTTAAGAAACATTTTTTTAGTTATTAATAAATTATTTATTATTAGCTTAAAGTTTTTGTCAACATTGTAAGTTATATTTAATTGATATAATAATAATAACAACAATAATAATATACCAGATTGACATACAAAATAAAGTTGGTGATGTATAAACACTTTTATTTTTTTTTAACTTTATATGTTGATAAGAGTGTTTTGTTTGTAATAGGGCTTTCAAAATTTTATTATAATTATCAATAATTATTAGATGGATGGTATGATTTAGCTTGAAAGAAATATTATAGAATAGTTTTAGTAGTAATCATGGATCAAAGGTTTAGATTTAATTAAGTAGATATATATATATTTTTACTCTTTTAATTAATTTTAGTAATTGAAAGAAATGTCATATAAATACGAATATGAGTTATGGTTTTTTGGACATGTAGTGTAAGTGATGATATTGGGAAATATTAATAATAACCTACCTATGAAGCTAATAAGAACAATATTTACTCCCAATAAGTCACATATAATCCATAAGTTTTTTTTTTTTTTTTTAATATATTAATCCATCTATTTATTTAGTAGATGATGAGCATCAAGTTTACTATTTTCAGTTCAATACTACTATTTATTCAAAAACTAATAATTACTTTCAAATAATATAAAATTTGAGAGAGTTTATATTTCGAGAGTGATTCATATTGAGAAAAAAATTGATGAAACTATGTGGAGGATTTTTAATCTTGTCCAAAAGTTTCAAGTGGATACTCCACCCATTGTCAAGAACTTGAGAATTGATGGATGACAATCCAATGTTGTGAATTATTTTATAAAAAGGAGATTTAGAATTAGTTGTTAACGAATGTTATTAAAATAATAAAATAGTCATTGAGAATAACATTAAAATAATAATATAGCCATTAAAGAATACAATAAATTAGTGAAATTAATTTGAATGAAATAATTAGATGTTAAATGAAGTGTAAACCCAACAAATTTACTTACCTAACTAATTAATTAATTAAAGAAATAGATAATTAAAAGGAATTGAGGACATATTGGGACAAAATAATTAAATTGAAAATGTTTT
Source organism: Pinus taeda (assembly GCA_000404065.3). Taxonomy (NCBI): domain Eukaryota; kingdom Viridiplantae; phylum Streptophyta; class Pinopsida; order Pinales; family Pinaceae; genus Pinus; species Pinus taeda. Next base: position 12,412 of record APFE030183133.1, on the reverse strand, counting down.
TTTAATGAAAATAAAAAACAATTCATAAATTAAATATATGGTAATTTTAATTAAATATAATTAAACTAATGAGATAGATAGATGATAATCGGATGGCATGAATGACTTAATTTGTACGCATCTTCTCTATTAAAGTTTTTGGGCTGCTTCTCAATTTCAAGGGCCTCATTAATGATTCTGGAGTTTTAAACTGGAACAAAGGTGAGAATTTTCATTTGATTAAATAAGACCATATGTTTTAAATTGAAAGAGTGCTCGACTATGACAAAGTTTGATTAAAGAAGACCAGATGTTTTGATTTGAAATAATGCTTGACTATGACAAACTTTGATATTCGGAGATGAGTGGTGTCTGAAATATGTTCTTTAATGAGCTTTTAAGGAGATTTTAGTGAGCATTGAAGGGGCGCCTAGTCTGGCCAATGTATGATTTGTAGAAATTCCTTGTAGATTCAAACTGTAAATTGTAATATGCTAAAACAATTGACTTGAATCTACTCTACTCATCAGTCGAAACAATACATAATCGATGAAATCGCGATGCATGAAAGAGAAAGAATTCAATCACACACAACACAATAATTTTATGGGGAAAGCCACAACTAAAAACCCCTGCTATATGTATATGGCATTGATAAGAAAATATGAGAAGATTATAGTGCTTTGTTTAAGCCTGAGCAACCTCTGCACTATCTCTATCAATCTCACTGATTCCCAAACAAGCTCAAGCCAATACTTAGCCAATTTTGTTGTCTACTAAGCTCTTATTTCCTTGCGCAGTTTCCTTGCGAATTAGCCCACATTTATTTGGGAAATCCCACAAATATGAATTCTGCAATCCTCATAGATATTCCTATGATTGCATGAACCACTTGTACAACTCATATGATTACAAATGATAGTACATTATCCTTGAACTCCAATCTCAACAGGGTCTTTCTCTGATCTGACATGCATGAGTTAATTATGAGTGAATCTTCAGTTTACTAGTTGATCACTATTGGTTACACCCCACTACTGCCAGTTACACCCCATTACTGGGTCTCCCACTAATTCCTTCATAAGTTGGAACTACTTTAATTGACTCTAACTTAGTTAAATTGAATTAAATAATTACAACTTAAAATAAACTCAAACGAGGCTCTTATAATGTAGGAGACACTCTACATAACTCTAGTTAGACACTCAACTCAAATTAACTAAGCCATCTATGTCAAATTAACTTAGTTAACTATTACAAGTTGTCATGAGATGTGGAATTACAATTTAATTCCTAATTTAATTCAAGGAAAAAATTAAATTAGGATTGTCTTGTTGCATTTTTGATACTCCCTTTCAACAAGAAAGGGATTATCTGCTACCCCAATCCTACCTCTATGATACTCAAATTTGCATCTTGACAATGACTTTGTCAGAATGTTTGCATCTTGTTCCTTTGTAGGAATGTACTCTAACATCATGATTCTCCAATGCACACAATCTCGTAGATGGTGATACTGGATGTCGATATGCTTAGACCTGATCCGAATTTAAACATGAGCACAACAAATTGTAGAGATAACCATAAACACGGAGATGAAACATAAATAATACTTCATTTCATTAATGTAAAATATTGAAATATGCTTACAAATAGAAATGGAAATAAACTAGCTAGGGCGATGGTAGCTTATCTCTGAGAAGAGATGTGGCAGCTACATGCCTTTGAACTTTGTTACAATGAGGCTCGAAGGCCTATTTATTTATGAGAAACAATGGAAAACTCTTAACATCCCAAAACCTAACCCTAGAAGATGAAAAATTGTGGGCCCCGTTTTGGGTAAGTTGGTACATCAACTTCCCGGGGTCGTAACTTTGGCACCCGATCTTCGTTTGACACGTACAAGAGCTCGTTAGAAAGATCTATCTGAGCACTACAACTTAGGGAAGAGAAACATTAGTCTAAGGACCACGTTGCTCCCAGATTTCCCAAAAGACGTAGTTTAGGGCCTCAAAACGGCTCTGGAAGTTCAGGACCTGAAAAACTACTAAAAATAGTAAATTGTGCTACAATTACAGAAACTGAAAACTGAAAGAGAAAGTTGTGGGGGTCTAAATGTGATAGCTGGGTGGCCACCAACATCCACTTGGATGATTCCAAGTTCCTCCATCTACTGAACTTGGTCCCTGGGGTGCTGTTCTGCAACTTCTGATGTGTCTAGTAATGGTGGGAAGCTTGGTTGATGATGGTCCACATTGAACACTCGGTGCAAGTGAAGGAATGGAGGAATGTTGTGCTCCAAAGCATTGTTTCCCACAACCTTGGTAATGCTTTAAGAACCATGTTGGAGTGGTCTAAGCTTCTGATGGGCTCTGGTAAGGCGTTCTTTCTGTCGATGCAACCATACTTTTTTGGCCACCTGAAACTTGTGAGGTACCCCTGTGGGTGAGGAGAAGTTGTTCTTGTGTTCTTTCATGACCATACCCCTCTATTGATGTTGCTACTATGTGGAGGAACCATTTTTGGGGGTCATGGATGTGGTGACGATCTTCCCCTTACTTTGGGAGAGAACTAGACAAAAAATAAATTTCCTAGTCTATGAAATGAGCTTGCTGCCTTTCTTAGCAGCGATCAAAGAGGTGGTGGTAGGTGGGGCTACCTCCATATCCTCTATAATGAATTACCCAAAGAAATAATAACAACACGAGGCCTTGACTCATACACAGAATGTCACCTCCACAAGTATGGATGGCCTAATAATACATCGCAAACATCCAGAGGTGTAACATCACACAATACCTTGTCTGTGAAGGGTTTAATGCTGTAGGGGAGGCAGCACTGTTGGCGAACTCGGAGATCTCATCCTTGGTGAAGCCACCCGATACTATACGGTTGTGGGTGTGGTGTAGTTGGTAGGCCCAACCGCTTCACGACCTCTGCCAAAATGAGGTTCTTTTGGCTACCACTATCGACAATGAATTACAGCGGCGATCCCTTCACCCACATTTGTGAGTGGAAAATATGCTCTCCCTCCTCTGGACCTTCAAGCTCATTCTTCTAGATCTTGGTGGTGGCAATAATGAAATTGGGCTCTGTGTCAATGATCTGCTTCCCTTTGCCATTCCCCTTGTCAGGGTCTAACTCAGGGTCAGAACATGCATTTGATTTGGAAGCCTTCAACTCGACCACTAGTGACTTCTTGGTCCGGCACTCACTTGTGTTATGAGTGGGGTGGGGCTCCTATGGAACTCACACCACTTTCCTGTGTCATTCTTTGACTTCGTGGTGTTGTTCTTTTCTTATAGCTTCAAAAGGTTGTCTCGGGTCACCCTACCTTGGATTTGTCCTCTGGCCTTCAAATTCGCAGATCCAAAGTTTCACTTCTTCTGTTTGAAATTTTGTTCAATTTTGACAGTGTATCGGTATGCCATGCCGAGCGAGGAGATGTTTAGGAACTCCATCTCTTCCTAGATGTATCTATGTAAGAAGCCGTGGTATTTGAGTACCAAATGTAGCTCAAAGTCCTTGATACCCAACTATGTGCGAAGGGTGTGAAAAATGTTTGTGAAATCTGGCACATATTGATCCCTTCCCTGTCGCAGCATGGTTCACTTTATGTATTTGTCCTCATAGCTTTTGACAGGGCAGTACTGCTCCTTGATGGCATCCCAAATGAATTCCAAGTGGGCACAACTAAAAATAGTGAGAACATACTTTCATCCCTCTGCTCGCAGTAGGTTTCACACCAGTCCTTGATGTGGGGGGTTTCTTTAAAAAGAGCAAAAATAATATTTTCCCGACTGGAAAAATCATGAACAGAAAAATAACCATCTAGCAGATTTAACCATTTATCTATGGCATCTGCATCTATCTGACCCTCGAATATGGGGATTTGAAAATTAACTTGTACCTTAAAGGGCGTGGCATTTCTAGAGTAGCTTCTAGAAGCCGATGCGTTGCCTCTAGGTAGCCATTGAAAGATCTGCAGAAAGTTGTCCATCGTCGAGTTCCTTTGTACCTCAAGAGCCTCTTCGAGCAAGATTTTGATAGGATCTCTTGCCCTCTCATCTTTCTTTTCATCTTCCATGGGAGGTCATCAGGATTTGCGAGGCTAGCCTTGTAAAGGTTCGACCAGCTCAAGCCCTAACTCCTTACATCCTGACCTTGTTGGGGACATGCAAAGAAAATCAGGGAAAAGCAGACCGCTCCGATACCACTGATCCAGATTTAAACATAAGTGCAACAAATTACAAAGATAACCATAAAAATAGAGATGCAGCAGAAATAATACTTCATTTAATTAATGTAAAATACTAAAATATGCTTACAAATAGAAATGGAAATAAACCAGCTAAGGCGATGGTAGCTTATCTCTGAGAAGATATGTTGTGGCTACATGCCTCTAAACTCTGTTACAATGAGGCTTGAAGGCCTATTTATTTATGAGAAACAATGGAAAACCCTTAACATCTCAAAACCTAACCCTAGAAGATGAAACGCCAAATTGTGGGCCCCATTTCGGGTAAGTTGGTACATCAACTTCCCAAGGTCATAACTTTGGCACTTGATCTTCGTTTGACACGTACAAGAGCTCATTAGAAAGATCTATCCGAGCACTACAACTTTGGGAAGAGCAACATCGATCCATGGACCCATGTTGCTCCCAGATTTCCCAAAAAATGTCGTTTAGAGCCTCAAAATGGCTCCGGAAGTTCAGGACCCAAAAAACTGCTAAAAATAGTAAATTGTGCTACAATTATAGAAACTAAAAAATTGAAAGAGATAGTTGTGGGGCTCCAAATGGGATAGGTGGGTGGCCACCAACATCCACTTGGATCAAGACCGATCATGAAAAACTGGATTCTCAGAGAGTTTGATACAACTCTAATTTTCATAGTAAATCACTGTAGGATTCATCTGCTAACCAAATAACGCAACAAGGATATTCCTCATCTAGATAGCCTCACAAGTTTCTTGACTAGCAGCCATGTACTCTACGTCTGCTGAACTGAGTGCAATTGATATCTTCTTTCTATTGTACCAAGAAACTACTGTTGACCCAATATTGAAGATTCCCCCTGATGTGTTCTTTTTGTCGGATGGACTCCCTGCCCAATCTACATATATGAAGCCTTGGAGCTTCACTCCCCCTTTCCATTTGTACAAAAGACCAAACTAAGTGGTGCCTCTGAGGTATCTCAACACATGTTTAGCTTCCTTCCAATAAATTTTGGTTTGCTTAACCTTGCCTTCACTAAGTTGGTTAACTACAAAACACATGTTCGGTCATGTGTTCAACAAATACATAAGTGAACCCACAAGTTTTCTATAAATAGTATCCTCCATTACTTCACTTGAAGTAGCATCTTCCTTCCTCCAATTACCTGCTAGAGGAGTCTCCATGGGTTTACTTATCTCGATGTGTAACTTCTTCAGTATCTCATTGGCATACTTTCCCTGAGAGAAAAACAATTCCTAATCTCCTTTCCATAGCTCCATACCAAGAAAGTAATGCATGAGCCCTAGGTCCTTCATCTTGAATTCTCTTGCAAAATCCTCTTCGTAATATTTTATCAACTTCTCAGCACCTGTTAGAATCAAATCATTGACATATACTATTATAATCACCAATTTACCTTCAACCACAATATGGTAAAGGTTTGCATCTACTTCACTTTTGGTGAAGCCAAATCCAGTGAAATATTTGTCAATTCTAGTGTACCAATCATAGGTTGTTTTTTTAGTCCATATAATTTTCACTTGAGTCTGCACACATGCGACTCTCTGTTGAAGGTCTCAAATGCTTATGGATAATCAATATACACCTCTTCCTCAATCATACAATTGAGGAATGTTGTCTTCACATCCATTTGATGTATCTTCCATCCCATTTACACTGATAGTGCCAGAATAGATATGATTGAAGAGTACCTTGATACTAGATACAAGGTCTCATCGTAATCAATTCCCTCCACCTGAGATAATCCTCTGGCGACAAATCTGGCCTTATTTTTATCTACACTCCCATATGTTGCTTGCTTTACCTTGTAAAGCCACCTGGAACTCACCACTCACTTGTCTGCTGGTCTTGGGACCACTTCCCAAACATTGTTTCTAATAATCAAGTCATACTCGTCAACCATGACATTAACCCATACAGGTTACTACATTGTTTCCTCGAATGAGGATGGCTCAATCTCTACACTCACTCATCAGAGCCATGTAGCCAGTGTACCAATTTGGTGAGCTCCTTTATCTGCGCTATGATGTGGGTGCTCCCACATTCTCTCTAGCATCATGCATTAGTCTGTTAGCCTCTTTGTTGTGCTTCCTTCCAGCTCTGTAAGTCTCTGCATGAGTGGGTGCTTCCACTTTGCTTCTGTGCATGTGGCTGCTCCACATCATCCTGAAGCTCCTCATCTGCATGTAAATGAAGCTCCCTCTCAAGGGAACATATCATGGCCTTCTCTTCATTGAAATTCACATCTCTACGAACATTCGTCATCCTATTGGATGTCAGGTACACCCAATAGTTGCGAGGTGTATCAGTGTACCCAACAAATATACCCAACTCAGCTATTAGCTCCAACTTTGTTTGTGCATCCTTGTTAACATGACAGTAGACTGATGAACCAAAGACCCTGAAGTGTGCCACATCTATTTTCTTACCTGAAAAATATTATTTTGGTGTACTCATCCTAAGAATTCGATGAGGGTTTTTGTTCTGCGAATAAACAATTGTGTTGCATGCTTCAACCCACAAGTCTAGTGGTAGGCCTTGATCATGTAACATCGCTTGTGCCACTCCCATAATACTTATATTCTTACTTTTAGCCACCCCATTCTGCTGTGGGCTATGAGGTGCTATTAACTCCCATCAAATGCCTTCTAATGCACAAAAGTTCTTGAATTCATTCAACACATATTCTCCACTCTTATCGCTTCTGAGTGATTTAAATTTCATGCCAGTATCTTTCTCGACAAGTCCTTTAAATTCACAAAATTTAGCGAACATCCGATATTTATTTTTCCTAAAGAAAATTTAGCACTTACGAGAAAGATCATCAACAGATATTACATAATACCTGTGCTTGGCTGTGGATGCTGTCAAGAACGGTGATAAACCCCATAAATGGGTAATTATATGGGCTCATTTTGCCTCCTAACTTAGTTTAATCCACCATTCTCATTAGTTTATTGCATGTTTTTTATTATATTTATGGTAATAGAGTGAGTTGGGTTAGTCATTGTGCCATGAAGTCTAATGTGTGCTTTACGCAGATTTTTGGTCAATTTTGAGACAAAGTCAAAGGTTTAATGAGCATTTGGCATCCAATATTTCAGGGAAATAAGGAAGAGGATTTGTAGGAGGGTGTCCCCCTCATTTATGACTCCCTACATCAAATCATCCTTCAGAAGGCTTGGAGCATAAGAAGCCACATCAACGCATCAAAGGGGCAGTCGAGCAAGTGAAGAATAATTGTTGTCTATCTCAATTCTTGGGAGCCAAGCCTCCTTGATTTTAGGAGAGCTGTTGGGAGCTCTAGTTGTCTAAATAGAGAATCCTAGGGCCTCATTAGGTTGTTGGATGTTAGTCAAATTTTGCATTTTTGTTGCAGCTCTTGCTCAGCTCATTTCGATCTTACTTTTGTGAACAATTTTATGTAATGTGACTATTATTTTGATAATGAAGATGAAATCTTTTCTGAGCCAGACCTGAGTTCTTCCAAAGGGTTTAAGATCTTAGGTTAGGGCCCAACCCAAGCTACCTGGCACCTCTTGTTTTGTATTCATATGTTTTGTTTCAATTCATGAATTAGTTGTTGTTAGATAGATTTTCTTTTCCCTTGGTTAGAACAGGTTGCTTTTGGTGATTTACATAGTTGTTTCCATTTTAGTTTGATGAAGTAAGTTAAATAGTAATAGGAAAAGATACAAAAAGGCCATCAACAGAGCCTTGATATCCTTTCTTCCCTTTGGGACCATGAGCTGAGGTCAAGACACTCTTGTTGCCACAAAAACACAATTTTGCTTCCTCCATGCAATTTCTTGTGTTACAGTTTGATTTAGAGGTTAATGTTTTGCTTAAGATCCATTTTTCCATACTAATTTCTATTTTTACAATAAATTTATTTCCATGCTTTCCTTTCCATATAGCATTGTTCAACATTTTATTTTCCTAGATCAGGATTTAGGTTAACATGAGATATAGTTCTTTTTTTTGGTGTAGCTAGTTCTTTACTTGCTTAGTTTTAGTGTTTGATTTGCAGGTCTCTTACAGTACATCTCTGCTCATAATAAGCCAATAAAGCAGCCATCACCATCTCTTTTTCTACATGTTTCACAGGACATTCATAGCCCTTCACAAATCTACCCTAATTTCTGCACTTTTCTCATAAGCTTTCCTCTCATCTTTTAAACAAATCCAACCATCATTTTCTTTCCTAATCATCCTTGATGAACTTTAGACACCTTAACACATCCCTCTAGTCTTCAGCTACCCTTTCCCACCATTTTTCCACCTTTAAAACCTCGAAAAAAACCCTCGGCATCCTCCTGTAGATCCTCCTGTAGATCCCCTACAGCCTCCTGTAGAATTTCCTGCAGGTAACTTTTTGAAGCCCGATTGCAAGGAAAGCCTCCAAAAGGTTGCCAGAGGCCTCCTAGGACCCCTCCACACCTTCCTACACCTCTGCAAATTCTGAACTCACCCTCCATCGTCACCTAATCATTGCCACATCCACAAATAGATAAATTATATACATGACAATTTCACATAAAATACATAAAAATCCAAAAAGATGTTTTTTTCTCATTTCCTTCTAGAAATAGCTTGAATAGATGTAGTTTGCTTCCTCAGTAGGTAATGACATTAATTTCATAGTTTTTCATCTCTCTTTATGCAAAAATAGGGTTAGTTGGTAAATTAGGGTTTGCTAGGTTTTTCTTTACATTCCAGTCTTCTTTCTCTTTCTGCAAGTAGAATAGCCTCTACAGAGTAAGATTTCCCTTATTTCATCACATTTAAAGCTTCATCTGGAATCCATAGAAGTTGGCTTGAGCTCCTAGTGATCTTGTGCTAGCTAACCAAGTGACAGCCTGCAGTAAGAACTAGTACTTGTGCATACAACACTATCGCTTCCAAGTTTGTTATGAACTACCGGGTTGATAAAAGTAAAGTAGGAAGCCCCAAGAGTTGAAACATTATTGTTGTAATACTAGTGCTCACCACTTTTTGGCATTGTTTTCGAGGAAGCGTCAAAATATTCTGTGACTACTTCTTTTCTTCTATTTCCTACTATAACATTATGCTAGGTAGTTTATTTCAGCAAAGTAGAGTAGTTGTTTTTTTCAAATTCTACATTTCCTTGCTTTCATTTCAATTCTGCAATTTCCATTTTAGCAAAAGTAGATTAGTCATTTCCTTGCTTTCATTTCAATTCTGCAATTTCCATTTCTGCAAAAGTATATTTGTCATTTCCTTGCTTTCATTTCAATTCTACAATTTCCCTTCAGCAAGTTCATTTCAGTAGTTTGAATTTGTTTGTTCAATCAATTTCAGTTTTCTAGGTACAAGAAAAAAATCACAAATCACCCAAAAAGAGATTTTCTTTCATGCCTCGTAGGGATAGAGATAATTTAGGAAAATTCCTACCCAACACCCCCACCACATCACAAAGCCACCCTTCTCTCTTCTTCGGTGGCAGTGATCTAGAAGAACCTTTAGGTGAACAACCAAAGATATTTGAAGAACCTATAAGAGAAGAAGAGGAAGAAAACATCCCTCCTGAGACAATGGCTGAAAATAGAAATGCTAGGGGGGAATGGAGAAAGAGTAGAGGGTACCTTCCCCATTCGAGAGACCAATGGGGACAATAAAATGAAGAACATAAGCCCTTCAGACCTACCTCACTTCCATGGATTGACTACAGAAGATCCTAACACATTTTTGTTTGAGTTTGCTATTATCTGTCGAACCTATGACTATGCAGAAGATGAGAAGAAGTTGAAACTATTTCCTTCTACCCTCAAGGATGTAGCATTGCGCTGGTTCATAGGGTTACCTGGCAATATCATCATAACTTGGGCTCAGATGCAGCAAGCCTTTAATGACAAATATCGAGACTACTGTAGGTCAAAATATACCAAGGAAGAAATCTTTTGAATGGCCATGGGAAGTGATGAATCTTTCGAAGATTATGAAGAGAGGTTATAGCTCAGTTATAAAAGGGCCAGGTGCACACTTGACCTCGAATCTCTGAAGTTGGTCCTGTTGAGGGGAATTTCAGAAGACCTTCTAGACACCCTCCATTTGCTGGCTGGGGGAAACATCTACCAACTACCTTATGAAGACATAAAGATTGTTTTTATAAACCATTATAGGGCAGCCAGAAAGAGAGGTAGGGAGATCAACCCATAGCAAGTACCTCCTCATCTAGTTCATCCCTCAAAGGTGAACTTGGAAACATGCTAGAAGACTTCAAGAGTGAGATGTTGCAAACTCTTGCCATGTAAATGGATACCTTTCATATCAAAAGGAAATAAGAGGAAGCAGAGAGAGCTTTTGCGATTCTTTGTCCTAGGTGCACCAGAAGGAATCCTAGGAATGAATGTCCATTGAACTCTATAGAGGTTTGTTTAGTTTATGAAGAAGATCATTCCACAGATAAGTGCCTTTCCTTGCCTGGACTTAAAGCAGTATATCACGAGGCCGAAGGAGCCACTAAACCACTCTATTTCATAAACCAAAGGAGGCCACATGGACCTAGACCATACCAACAGGCAATGCAAGGGACTTCTCAGGCATACTACAACCCCATTCAAGCCACTTCCATACCTTCTTGGGGTCCCTGTGCTCATAATTCCTGGTCCACACCTCCTCTTTGGTCATATCCATCTCAATATCATGCCTAACTAGCCACTCATTCGTTTCTCTCCTATGCTTAGCTACAACCTCAGTGGAATGCATCTCATCAGGGGTGGAGGTCCCAGTACAACTCTCCTCCCAATCTTTTGCCTCCACCACTTGCTCAACTGCAACCATTGCCTCCTGCTCCACCAAGGCAACCCCAAATGCCTACTCAACCTAACCCGAACCAAAACAACAGACAGACTCAACAAGTATATAGTGGGTAACCATCATGCCCAACCTATGCTGTGGAGATTTAGGAGATTAACTTGCAATCTAGGAAGGTTATCCCAGTTAGCTAACCTCCCCCTAAGGAGGATGAGTAAGATAAAGAGGAAAGTGAACCGAAAGCAATTCCACCCTTTCCTGAGAGATTCTCTAAGACAACACAGCCTACCCCAGAAGAGACTAAACTTCTGGGAGAATTGAAACAATTATGTGTAAAGATACCACTTCTCCAAGCCATAAATGATGTGCCGATATACAATAACATGATAAAAGGGAAGTGCTTCAGACATCCAACCAGGCGCAAGATAGATGCCCCAACCATCAATATCATAGGACAACTGTCCGACCTAATGCTGGGGTAGGTAATCTGTCCAAAATAGCTAGACCCAGGAAGCCTAGTAGTTGATGTCCACATCAAAGGAACCATGATCCCCCATACCTTGATTGATCTAGGGGTTTCCATTAATGTGATGACAAAGGACCATGCTCAAACTCAACCTACAAGGCTCCTTGAGGAAGATCATGATAGTACTGTAGCTAGCAGACCACTCCACCGTGACCCCGAAAGGGATTGTGGAGGATGTGATGGTCTCCATTGATTATTGGAAGTACCTTGCTGGTTTCCTAGTTCTCCAGCCAAAGGCAAATCTCATTGGGTATCCTCTCAACTTGGGAAGACCTTGGTTGGCTACTGCAGATGCCTACATTAACTATTGAGCTGGGAACATGACAATCAAGAATGGGAATATGTCTAAGCAGCTAATCCTATACCCTCCTGCCCAAAATTTGCTAGAACATGATCTACCTCTCTAGTTGGAGGAGGAGAATGAGGATGAAGTCTATGTTGCACCTCTGTGTGTAGTATATACTATCATGAGGGGGAAATCGCAGGATGAGGATGATATCATTGAAAATTTAATTCAGAATCCACCCCCCAATAGTTTTCCATTATAAGATCTAGTGAAAGAAACCCAAGACAATCCCTTAGCTTATTTCTATGTGGCCGACCTGACCTCTCTTCGTGTTAAGAATATAGAGTTCAGCCCTAAAAGAACCTTGAAAATCAACTCATCCCTATCCACCTCCCAGGAGAAGGAACTGTGTAGCTTATCGAGAAAATATTTAGATGCCTTCTGTTATGAAACCAGCTCAAGAAAAGATAGAAAAGATAGATCAACGCCTTAGAATTCAGCCTCTTCGAGGGGGCAACCTCCTTTACATTACATAAATGAACAATTCTTGGATGATACAAAAGAAAAGACCTCCTCTCTATATATAGGAGTCTAAGGGGTCATA
>APFE030183132.1:96626-167434 GCA_000404065.3 Pinus taeda | reverse complement strand
GGGGAAATGCAACAACTAGTTTGGGTTGATGCCTTGGTGGAGGAGTATAACTCCATTGTTCGTAACAAGTTAGTGGTGGGATCTCAATGGCTTTACAAGGTAAAGAATGTAGAAGGTGGTAGTGTGGAGAAGCACAAGGCCAGGTTTATGGACCAAGGATTTTCACAGGTAGAGGGGATTGACTATGATGAGACCATTGCTCCTGTTACAAGGCACTCATCAATCAGATGAATTTTGGCATTATCAACGTAAATGGGTTGGAAGATACATTAGATGGATGTAAAGACAACCTTCCTTAATGGCATGATTTAGGAGGAGGTGTATATTGAGCATCTTGAAGGTTTTAAGACCTTCGACCGTGAGTCACATGTGTGCCGACTCAAGAGAGCGTTGTATGGGCTGAAGCAAGCACCCTGTGCTTGGTACATTAGGATCGATAACTACTTCACTTAGTTGGGCTTCACAAAAAGTGAAGCAGATGCAAACCTATACTACATTATGGTGGAAGGTAAAACGTTGATTATTATTTTATATGTCGACGATTTGATTCTGATATGTGATGATAATTTGATCAAGTCTTTCAAGAGAGTTTGAAATGAAGGACTTGGGTCTCATGCATTACTTTCTAGGCATGTAAATATGCCAATGAGATACTCACGAGGTTCCCCATGGAGAGAAGTAAACCCATGGAGACACCTCTAATAGGTAATTGGAGGAAGGAGGATGTTACTTCGGGTGAAGTAGTGGAAGCTACTGTTTACAGGTAGCTTGTAGGTTCACTCATCTATTTGTTGAAAACATGACCAAACATGCGCTATTCAATTAACCAGCTTAGTCAAGCAATGGTTAGGCCTACCAAGATGTATTGGAAGGCGTCCAAGCAGCATGTGTTGAGATACCCCAGAGGCACTACTCATGATGGATTATGGTAAATACAGAAAAAGGGAGTGAAGCTTCAAGGCAGATTCAGTAGGGAGTCCATCTGACAGGAAGAGCACATCAGGAGGGATCTTAAGTATTGGTCAGTAACTATTTCATGGTATAGCATGAAACAAGGTCAGTTTCACTCAGTTTCGCAGAGGCAGAGTGCATGGCTACAAGTCAAGAAACATTTGAGGCCATTTGGATGAGGAAGATTCTAGTTAGTTTGTTTTGTCAATAGATGGATCCAATTGTGATTTACTATGATAATCATAGTTGTATCAAACTCTTTGAAAATCTAGTTTTTCATGATTGGTCCAAGAATATTGATATTTGATATCATCATCTTCGAGATTGTGTATTGAGGTGGATTAGGTTGTTGGAGTACATTCCCACAAAGGAGCAGGATTCTCACATTTTGGCAAAGGAATTGTTAAGATCTAAATTCGAGATTCACAGAAACAGGATCAGGCCAGTAGCTGATAATACCTTTCGCGTTGAGAGGGAGTGTTGAGAAATGAAAACAAGAAATTCCTATTTAATTTGTCCTTGAATTGAATTGTGAATTAAAATTGAATTCTATTCTCATAATAACTTATAAATAGTTAATGGGTTTTTTGGTCATCTGAAAGCTAACGATTGTGATGAATCAAGAGAGAGGTCGATGGGTGAATAGCTAGGGTTACAGGCTTTTTCAAAGGTTGTTCTCCATTGAAGGATGAAAAGGAGGGAGCTCCACTCCCTCCTACAAGCAGGCTGTGGCCAGTAGGGGTAAAAAACCTATAGAAAATGATAAAGGTCCTTCAAAAGGAAGGAAAAGGAATAGTGAAGAGGAGCAAGATGGTACTAAATCAAGGTAGAATAATAGCACAAAGGAAAATTAGGAAGAAGACAAGGAACAGGGAACAAACGAAAAAATACAAAAGGGACCATGTAAACCCAGAGTTGCGATCACACCCAGGGTAGTTTTAAATGACCCTGCTCTACAGGCGCATAGGGACCACATGCAGACATATGCAATCATTTGTAAATTCATGGGTTTATGGCCCACTGAAAAAACTTTACAAACATGGATTAAATACCACTGGAAACCAAAAGGAAGTATAGACCTACATCTTGGGTCAAAGGGATTCTTCACTGTAGTCTTTGAAAATATTGAAGATAAGGACAGAGTGTTTGAAGGAGGACCCTACATTTATGCAGCAACAGGCCTCTATATGTGACCATGGATTATGAATTTTGTCTTGGAGCATGAGACTTTTACTTTGGTCTCAGTTTGGGTAAGACTCTATTCTCTATCTCTTGATTACTAGCAAACGGACTCCTTATCTGCCATAGGAAATAAGTTAGGACGTTTTTTCAAAGCTTCTAAGGCCACTAGAAGGGGAAAATACACTTCCTTTGCAAGAATTTATGTGGAGATGGATCTCTCTGGAGCTCTACTGGATGAGGTAATCTTGGAAGTGTTTGATGAAGAATGGGTGCAAATAGTAGATTATGAACATATTCCATTCAGATGTCGCAAATTCCATGAGCATGGGCACCTATTCAGAGACTGCCCTCTCAGTAAAATAGAGAACAAGAGTAAAGCTAACACAGTGAAAGGTACTGAAAGATTTCACAAAGTGGTACATAAAGGAAAAGGAGGTAAAAAGGGGCCAAAGCTACATCAAACAGAAGTGAAACATGCCAGTCAGAACAGGTTCCAAGTACTCGAAGGAGAAGAAGTGATAACTAAAACAGATTAGGCAAAGGGAGGAAGTCCAGGGGAGGAGGAGAAAGAAGAAGATTGTGAACAAACACAAGATACTAATAAACAGAAATAAACTATGATGAGTGATGCAGAACTAGAGATGGACCAGGAAATGACCCAAAGTGAGATGGAAATGGAGGATCACGAACTACAAGAGATTCTTGATAAAGAAAACCTAGATATGGAAGGATTCTTGAAACAAGGAACTAGGGAAGGGGTAGACTTGTTACCTCTAGAGGAGTTCAATAGGGTTTAGCAGCTATTCATTTGGAAAACTCAGACCAAAGGGTGGGAGAGGCAAAGAAACAATGAAAGGTAGGGCAACAAAGGTGCGAAAACTATGAAAACCACACCAGGATTAGCACCTAGAACCTAGGAAAGAAAAGAGGCAGGAAAAAGCAAAACGAGCTATTGATGGAATGTGGAAAGCTAATGATAGATTCAGGTAAGATGAAAGACCTAACTAGCTACCCCTTTACAAATATTTAATAATGAAGTTCACTTCTTGGAATATCAGGGGTCTAGGTAGCAAAAGAAAACAAAGATTACTTAGTAATAGAATGAAATAAGCAACTCCGGAAGTGATCTTCATCTAGGAAACTAAATTTTCCATTCAAAAAATAAAAGAAACTCATAGCAAATGGCTCAATCAATTTGAGTTTCTGGAAGTCAAAGTAGAGAATACAATAGGAGGCATACTCACTCTTTGGAACCCCAAAAAAATTGGCATAATAGATGCTGAGACATCTAGGGATTATTTATCAGTGGTCATTCAGCCTGTAGGAGATAAGGAAACCTACCTAGTCACGGATGTATATGGCCCCCAAAGAATGGATGATAAACTCAGGTTTCTAGATTATTTGGAGGATCTTAGAGATAGACATGTAGGAATACCATGGATCTTGGGGGTGATTTCAACATGATCAAATCACTTTCAGAGAAAAAAGGGGGAACTATAATTCTAAGCAAGGACTCTTTAGCATTTCAAACCTTTATAGATAATTTGAAGCTAGTGGACATTGTAACCAGTAATGGTCTCTTTACTTGGAACAATAAAAGAGGAGGAGAGTCTCAAGTTGCCTCAAAATTAAACAGATTCATAATCTCAGAGGACCTTATGCTCATTGACAGGGAAATGATAGCAAGTGTTCTCCCTTTCAGAGGTTCAGGTCACTGGCTGGTTCAACTGGAGGTTCAGGGAATTGGTACCCCCAGGAATAGACCTTTTAGATTTGAGAATATCTGGCTCTCCACCCGGATTTCATCAGCAACATTGCCAACTGGTGGTCAGAAGATTTGAATATTCAGGGCTCAAGAATGTTCCTTATTCAAAAAATACTAAAACACATCAAGCTCAGGCTCAAGGATTGGAACAAGAATGAACATGGCAATATTTTTGAAGCAAAAAAATCTCTTGAAGGTAAATTGCAATATCCCAACCAATCCCTTACCACGGATGGCTTTGATAAAGTAAGAAGTGATCAAGTTACCAAATATCATCAAGACTAGGAGAATTTATGTAAAAAAGAGGAAATATTTTGGAAACAAAAATCTAGAGTTCAATGGCTAAACGAAGGAGAGAGAAACACTAAATTTTTCCATAGATCCACTATGGCGGATAGAGCTCATAATAGGATTTCTTCGATCAAGGACGAGGGAGGTAATCTTCTCAATTCTCATGAAGAAATGGAAGTTGTGCTTGTTCAGCACTTTCGAGGAATAGAAAAGGAAACCATTTCAGATAGAGAACATTCTATCAGGGACTTAACATGACATATACCTATGCTAGTGTCTAGAGAGGACAATTTCAACCTTAATAGGCAAGTAACTGAAGATAAGGTTAGTGAGGTCCTAAAAGAAATGCAAAATGGTAAGGCACCAGGCCTTGATGGTTTCAATGTGGATTTCTTTAAAGCTTGCTGGAATATAATCAAACGGGATATTCTGAATGCAGTAGAAGATTCCAAGATGAACAGAACTATTTTGAAAGCGCTTAAGACCTCCTTTATCTCCCTGATCCCTAAATAGGACTTGGCTCAACTCCTGACAGGTTTAGACCCATAGCTTTGTGCAATGTGGCTTACAAGATAATATCCAAGGTTATGACAAATAGACTCAAACCTCTTCTTCCTACACTAGTTTCTGTGGAACAATCTGGATATGTGGAAGGTAGACAAATTCTCAAGAACATCATTTAAGCACATGATGTGGTGCACTCTCTGACTAGCAATAGGAAGGCTAGAATGATCATGCAATTGGACATAGCCAAAGCTTATGATAAGCTGAATTGGACCTATATCAGGAAAGTTCTTATTGCTTTTGGGTTTGATCACAACTGGGTTAGATGGGTCATGGCCCTGGTTACTTCTTCCATCTTTTCAATTTTGGTTATTGGTTCTCCCTCGGAGTCTTTTATTCCTTCAAGAGGACTCGGGTAGGGAGACCCACTCTCTCCTTTTCTCTTCATCCTCATGATGGAAGGACTGGCTCAGTCTAACAAGCATGCAAAAGAAGTTGGTAAGATTAAAGGTCTCCAACTTTCTGACGATGGACAGGCCTTGACTCATCAGCAATTTGTTGATGATACCATGCTGCAGGGAATCCCCACGGTCAAAGAATCTCTTGCCTATAAACAAATCCTGAGTGACTTTGCCATGGCTTAAGGTATGGAAGTTAATCCCTCTAAATCTAAGATTTTTTTCTTTAATACTATTACTATTCAGAGGAATATCTCCAGAATTCTGGGCTTTCAAAGGGATATCCTCCCATCAAAATATTTGGGAGTTCCTCTAACTGCCAAACCTTTGCAAAAGAGCATTTGGGAGTGAGTGATTAATAAGATGCAGGATAAAATCAGGAAATGGACTATTAGATCTTTAAACTTGGCTGGTAGGTTGGTGCTCACAAAGGCTGTTCTTCAATCAATCCTAGTCTTCATGTTATCAGCTCTCCCAACACCAAAATGTGCATTGCAATAATTCAGATCCATACAAAGAGATTTTTTTTGGGGTAAGGGGGGGGGATAGAAAGAAAGAAATGGGCCTTGGTTGCCTGGGATAAAATCTACAAACCTAAAAACAATGGGGGACTTGGATTGGATGATCCAGAGATTCTTAGCAAGTTTTTAGGGGCAAAATTATGGTGGCTCTGGGTCAAAGATCCAAAGGCTCAGTGGGCTAGTATCTGGAAAGAAAAATATGCCAACACTTGGCAAAATAGTGATCACATAAGGATGTCTAGAAGTATAAAGGGCTCACACATCTGCAATAACGCCTGGGAGAATAGAGATTAGTACAAAAAAACAGCTTCTGGGAAACCAAAGAAGGAAATATAGCTTTATTTTGGGAGGATAAACAGCAACAAGAACCTATACTATTAACAGAGGACTTTTTGGACCTCAAGAATGAGATAGAAACCAAAGGGATATCTAAGGTAAAACATCTTTGGTATGAAACCAACAATGCAGGAAAATGGAGAACTTGGAGGAACATTGATTACAGGGATGACAACCCCTTGAAATAAAAATAAAATGAGCTTATGAAATTGTTGGAACAAAGGAAGATATTAGTGACAGGAGGGCATGACAAACTTAGATGGGGCAACAATAATGAGGGTTCCTTTAATCTTAAGGAGGCAAAATGCTTACTCCTTGAGCTGGATTCCCATGTTCCAGATAGGATTTGGACGAACCTATGGAGGCATCAAGGCTGGATGAAGATCAAACTTTTCACGTGGCTGGTTTATCACAAGAAAATTTTGACTTGGGATAACATAAGGAAGAGGGGTGTTCTGGGGCCTTCCAGATGCTAGCTCTGAGCCCAAGAGGAAACAATGGAGCACCTTCTCAATAATTGCAGTTTCACCTCTTGGTTGTGGGATACTTTTTCTTCTATTTTTCACCAGACTGACAGGGACCAAGTGAGCATTATCAATACCCTAACTAATTGGAGACGTAACTTTTCAGATTATGAATTTCTGGGTACTGCTTGGGCTCTTACGTCAGGCTTCATTATATGGAATTTCTGGAAAGAAAGGAACAAAAGAATCTTCAAGAATGAAAAAAGTCCCTCCCAACGCCTTTTTGAGTAGATCTTAAAATAGCTTAAGGAGACAGTTGGCAACACAATTCATAAACCCTTTAAGAATCCACCCTCAGAAGTTGAAATGAGAATTCTCAGTCAGCTAGATATGAAAGGGCTTATTCCTCAAGGCTTGGATAGGAAAGAAGTGAAAATGGATACTGAGAAGGATTTCTGGCATCCTCCCCCTCAAGGTTTTTTGAAATGCAACATTAATGGGGCTTCAAAAGGCAATCTGAGAACTGCTGGCTTTGTAGGGGTTTTAAGAGATGAATAAGGAAGTATCCTCTTCATATTTCATTGCCATTTAGGAAGAGGCACTAACAACATGGCGGAATTAATGGCTGTAGAGAAATTCTTAGATTTTCTAAAGCAGGAAAACTGCCTAAATGTGATTATAGAAGCTGATTCTAAGGTAATCATTAACTTAGTCAAGAGAATTAGTTGTGGAACAGCGCTGGAAAAAGTCTCAAAACACTGGAGGCTGATCCAAGTTTTCCAAAGAATTGAGAGTCACCTCCAAGGCCTTCACACAGTAAGTTTTAACCATGTGCACAGAACAACCAATAAACTGGCGGATATTCTGGCCAATCAGGGAGTGAGCTGTATTGAATGCAGGGTTTCGATGGGCTGGCAAGAGTTGCCTCAGAGCAGACTAAAGGCACATTATCATGACTAGGCGGATGAAGATAGGGAGGTGTTTCAAAACAGAGCCATGGAGGCCAGTTCTAAATGACTTAATTTCATCATGATTTGCTATTTTTTTCACAGTCTGATTTTTGATTGGAAGAAGGCCACTGACGGCCTCAACAACCCTGATAAATACAAACTTAGAAACCCAAGGTGGAGGCTACTCGGATGTCTCAGTTTATCGGTTCGTCAACCAGAGGGAAGGAACAACACCTTCCATGGGTTCATGTACAGGCATAGAAGAGATGGTGCGAGGGGCCAGAATCTTGGCTTTCCTGGCGGCCGTAATACCACTGATTTTCTTTTTCAGGAGGCAAAACCGCTCCCTTGGTGGTATTTGGTTTATCACAAGCCTCTCAAGCGGGAAGCAGGTTTTATGAATTAACAACGATTCCACTCACCTACCTACACATGGCATGGGGGCGGGACCGAATACCACCCTCATCGCACCCTAATGTTCGGAGCTTTAAGCTCGTGCGATATTATCCTCAACCATTGGATTTTGCTAGGTGGATCTACAATCAGGAACCATCGTGCATGTTGGTGGGTCCTGGTCATTAAGAGATGAGCGTCTTTGCATTGCGATATCTTCCTCCACCGTTGGATCGAGCGAGGAGAATGGATGGTAGGGATTAAAGATGCAAGTCCGATGGTTCAAATGCGTGGGAGGAATCGTGGTTTTACGCATGTTATTCTGACTATACAACCCAAGGATTGTCTATCTTCTGAGGGTTTTGAGGTTATGTTTGTAAGGTTGGAGGTTCATGCCTTTGGCAGTTAGAGTTTAGATTTTCTATGGTCCATAGTTCCTTGTGGACGGATGTACTTTATGTAAAATATTTCTTGTTTTATTGAAATAGAAGGAACGACTCTTGCTTTAGCAAAAAAAGCTTATAAATAGTTAATTAAGTTTAATTGATTTAATTAACTTAGGAATTCCGAGTTGGAAGTCTTTCTGCAGTCATGTATGTGTGATCCCTAAATTTTAGCGTTCTAGGATGAGTTTATTTGAGTTGTAATTAGATAACTTAGTTTTAATGAGTTAAAATCAGTTAAACTAGTTCTAGTTGTTGGACAAACTAGTAGAGGTCTGGTAGTGAGTTGGTACACTAGTGCATCCTCAGTGCCACACCAGCTAACTAGAGATTCACTCAAGAGAAAATCATGCATGTTAGTTCATAGAAAGACCCAATTGAGTCTAGAGTGCAGGGACAATGTACTATCAGATGTATGATTTTTCAAGTTGTAAAAATCATGCATGCAATCAGTAAATGACCTAGTTTTGGATTGCACAGTTATGGAGGAAGTATTTACCAATTAAATATGGGCTAATCCTCTCGGGAATTGCGCAAGGAAATAGGGGCTTGGCAGGCAACAAAAGTGGCCAAGTTTTGGATAGAGTGGGCAGTGAGGCAGAGAGTTGATCATACTTGTGAAAGAATAACAAGGTTTGTGTTTTCTTCTCAGATTTCTGATTAATGCAATATAGATAGTCAGGGTTTTGAGCAGTGGCTTTTCTAAGAGAAATATTATGTTATGCGTCATTGATATTCTTCCTCTTGTTGATTATTATTCTCATTGATCATTATTGAATTCCGCTGTAGAGAGTGGACTAGATTATTGTCTTGTGTTTGAGTACACTACATGAGCTATGAATCTACAACAAAATATATAGTTATAAACCGTATGATTACATTGGGGTTTGGGCGTGTGTTCCTTCAAGGAGCATTGAGATCCCCGTGACTTCGAAACCCATCCTCCTATAGTGTACATTTCTAGTTAGTGGAGACACTTGTGGGTGGATGGGCATGAATTTAATTTGGCTTTCCTTATGGTTGACCAAATTAAGGTTTGAGAGAAACCCTATATTGTCAAAAGAAAGGTTCCATCCTCATCTTATCTTAAAGCATGATCACATCAATAGAATTAGGGTTTATAGGAATACCATTTTGTTGATGAATTCGCCTCACCATCTTCCGCATCCCTTCCAAATTCATTAGGGTTTATGTATTGATTATCCTCATCATGTGCGCCTGAAACCCTGTATGGTTGAATAAAACCACAAACTTGTTTAACATTATCTTATCCTCTAGATGAATTGCCACAAACATGTTATGGCATTGATAGCAGACCATAACATCACCTTGGCATTGTTAGGTCATATTTCCATGACTGCACCAGGGTTGGAAGGGATGCATTGTTTTAGTGATGCATTATAAGTCCTAGGCTGCTTCCAACTTTATTTCTCTATCATGTGCATCATAACGGAATGAAGACATCTTGCATTATCACCAGGGCATCTCTTAATCACGTTACGGTTTATGAAGATATCATCCCTCTCATGCATCTTTATAACCCTACATTGTCATGATCAAGGACCCAACCTTACCTTGGATTAACCCTCACTCTATAGAATTGCATACTCACAAATGCATCCAAGAATTTGTGCTATAACTACATCATCACTATGGGAAACACATAATAGAAGAGCTGCTTACAATTAGTGGTTCCATTAAAACTTCCATGGTTTCGATTGAGCATGATTTTTTCAATGAGAGAGAGAGAGAGAGAGAGAGAGAGAGAGAGAGAGAGAGAGAGATAACTCCACCAAAGTATTTCTCTCAACCTAACCACTATTACAAGGAATAAGGAAAATGCTCATTATGGAGTAATGATTAAAATGTCTCTTGTTAAAGCAGTACAAGGATACGCATCACATTCAAGGATGGTGAGAAGGGTTATAATGGAATTAACATTGAGTTGCTCAAATGATGCATTGGAAAGTGATCGCAAACCATACCTTTAAAAAATGTTTCAAGAATTGTGTTGAATACATTTTCTTTGACCACCAAATTTGACTCTTCAAAAGGGAATTCCAAGTCAGAAAAGGAGGTCAAGACTCCTGGAATGAGTGTACCATTTCACACAATCTTGGAATGGGCAGAATGTAACCGAAGGTCAGTGAAGCATGGAAGATCGATTCAACAATTATCTTGAAATGAACACCCAAAGAATGCGACTTGTGTAACATTCATCATGGTGGATAGTTAGGATCAAAAGAATATGTGTGGAACACATATGTTCATAGAGACCAACTATTTCCAAAACTCAATGACATTTGGATGCATGGAAAGTTGCATCTGGGAACTCAGGTAGCGAATACGATGAATAGGTGAATGCACTAGATAGAAAAGGATTCAATGATTTAGAGAGGATACAAATGCATGACAAATATGACAAACTAATCGTGTGGGAAATTCAAAAGATCACACAAAGATACAGTTAGAGGTCACGCACTGTGAAAGGAGCGTTAAATGGGAATGTAGTTGCGTTACATGCACCCAAAAATATTTAATGTTTATTTAGCCGGTTGAATTCATAAAACATTTTCCACTCATACACTACTTTGAGGTGGAGTCTATCCAACAAGTTCACCAGATATACCCTGCGTAGTTAATACATATGGTAGAGAAAATTTTTGTGGAGACTAGCTTGGAGGTTGCAGCTTCACGTGGCATGGAAACTAGCCATCAAATCATTAAGAGTTTAGACTGAGTGATGGGCATGACATTGGGAAGTTCCTAGCTCAGAATTATTCTATGAGAGGCATGCCAAAATGATAGAGAAAAACCGGAGAGTCATCACATTTTTCTGGGCAAGGAGATAAAAGACAATATTTTGTATTGAATACAATACTTAATAGCACATAGTCTCGTCTTGTTAGCAAGGGATGCATGCAAAGTCAGGTAGGACGACATCATCCACCAAATAATGTAGATGATCCCAGCATGGAGCAACTCTCGACCCGTTCAAGTCACAAAGTCACGGAGCAAGACCTAGGATTTGGGAATTCAATGCGACCTGGCCTAGCTGCGATTTTGCGACCTCCATTCCATTTTAGGAGTGTTTCCACATTGGTCGCAGAGTCACAATCTCGGGCTCTAGAAACATAGCAAGAAAATGTAACATGACCTCCTCTACGACCATGCAACCCAGGGTCATTGAGTCACATAATCACTCATGAAAGAATTACTGGCTAGTTTGACCTACCATCTTCTATGACTATGTGGTCCCTACAAATCACTCTCCTTGTTGAAGTTTCACAGGTCACATTTTCTTCCAAGAAACTCTTTCTCCATCTGCAACCTTCTTTGTGCCCTCAAAATACCACCTAATTTGTTTTCCAAATGTATGACCTATCTCACAATAGGAAATGAGATTATATTTGGAAAGGTCCAAATCACACGTGAATGTGAGAAGAAAAGTCATGTGAAGGGATACCGAAATAAGTTCATGGGAAGTGAGAAATGTTCTAAATTTGTTTAAATAACAATCTTCCAAAAAATTGTGGAAACACATGGTGCATGCATGAGCCTTTCTTTGGCAATACCACTAGCAACAATGGTGTATGAGAATGTTGAAGGTTTCATGAAATGTGTGCACCTTCATGCTAATATAAAGAGAATATGCAAGTTTCCTTTTGGTGTTTGGACCCAAAATTTCTTAGGTGAAGAAATGCAGGCTTGATCACATTGTCAAATTGAAGATGGAAATGAATGCAAAGCATGGTGGTTGGAATTTATGATTAATTTATTTATAAAAAAGGTAGTTGCCTCTTTTGTGCATTGTTATTGTGAGCATGGATTGGCTATTCTCCTCTAGGTATGAAGCAATAATTCAGACTTAAAGCATGCTTTAGAAAGTTCGAGGATCTGTATTGAAATAATGATTTCTAAACCTTATGAATGATTCCTCCAAGACATTCAAAGGAGAAAGACAGTGCCTAATAGACTTAGGCCCAACTAGTTTTCTTTTCCTAGCCCTAATATGGAGCTTCAATTGTGAAAAGTTGATTTGTGGAAGAAAGGAAGAATTTAGGGTTTGGTTTTTCTATGATTAAACTCATGAATAACTACATGGGAGATAGGATACCATTGAAGGAATTACAACACAAAGGAGTGGGTTACTCCTCTGTGGATCTCCTAAACAAAGCTATATTAGTGCATCCCCTTGAATTGAAGATGCTTGAGTGAGTTAGAACAATGAAACTACATTCAACACTTTTCTCATGGATGAGAGCAAGCCCATAGATGAAAATGTATATGAGGAAGTATAGGAAGACCCTCGAAAGCCACTTATTCTGGCAATGCCATAGCATGAGAAAGGACTATCCAGGGGTCCAAAGTTGATTTCGGTTCTTCGTGACTATTATTGTTTATTTATATATTTTTTACATTTATTGTATTATTATTTGTTTACCAATGTGTATAAATACTATTTTTTCCTTGCAGAGTGAAGGAGAATGAGAATTTCAACCTATGTGGAGAGAGCTAGGGTTACTTGCAAGAAGTTTTATAACTAGGTTCCCCATTGTAAAGCAAGATGGCTCCATGCAATATTTAGAAACACCTAACAAACTCAAAGGCATGACACCAATAAAAAAAAGGATTTTAGGGTTTCAAAGAACCCTCCATACTCTCCTGATGTCTTCTCCTCTTTCACCATGTAAATGTTTCTTATCATGATGCTAATAGCTATAAGCATGTAACAAGAAATAGACTTGAGAGGGCAGGGAGGAAGTCCAAGAGTTGCGAGGGTAGAAGAAAGGTCACAAGAGGAGGTGAAAGGTAACCCTCATCATCTCTATAAGTAGACACTCATGCCTCATCAAAATGGGTTGGGGGTGAGGACTTTAATACTTGATTTGAGGCTAGGATTAGAGATCTAATTTATGCTTGAGAGCTAGAGGTACTCAACCCTTGGCAGCTAGTAGAGTGGAGTTGCAGTGCGGCTAGGGTTTTGCATTGGGAAATAGTATGAGTAGCCCATGTTCCACTATTGGGTTTTGACCAATTGCAAGATATGTACCTGAAGTTGCAACACCATTAATAAGATTTTCTTAATGTTTGACACTCATTCCAATGCTTACTCATGGTGGTTGTATTGGTTGTTTTGTATTTTCACTGTGGTTGTTGTGTGCTTTCATATATTCAATATGTTATGGACTGATTCATAATTATTGCATGTATGTTTTTCTTTCGAATTTGTGTTTACTTATTTCTTGCCATGTTAGTGATCTATTGTGAATAATTTTGCAATTAATGTCTGGCATGTTCTTGTTTATATATGTCTGATTGGGTTTTGGATCACTGGTCCCTCTCATGGAATACCTCTTCTTATTGTCATTGAGACTTGTTTGTACCTCTTTCTGTAGTTTGTCAATCTTGGGTTGATTTGTTTCACTGTATGGGTATTTAATTCTTGTCCCCACTCTGACACCTTCTCATTGGATAACCAAGAGCAGAAACATTCATGGTGGCAGTTGTGCCCACATAACAGATGTGGCTCCTATCCCGAACGGTGTGAGGTCTAATTGGGACTTCATACCGGGGAGACCCCATGATTGTTGGTGGTACATTTCAGCCCGTCAACACAACCTGAACAAAAATTGCTGAAAATTAAAAACCGAAATGCTAAAGTGAAAGGACGCTCCATCTTGTGAGCTTATTTCTGTACATCATTCCTATTCTAACTAGTTGTCTTTATCTTTCTTCAAGTTATGTGAAACTTCCAATGCAACCGATCTAACACCTGATTTGAAAACCATACTCCTTGATTATAGTTGATTAAAATAAAAACTTGACAATATAATGATAGCTAAGAATAAATTTGATCTTCACAGTGAAACCATGGTTGAAAATTTGAACTAAAAAACTCTTCAATATAAATGGCTACAAGATCATCAAAGTCATAGATGCCATATATTGCTTGATTTTCAATGTATTGTGTAATTTGATTATCATGGTTGAACTTTTCATGCATGTTTTCTATTTCAAATTCATAGTCCACAACAGAAAATTCCACACTCTCAATAACAAAGGGAAGAAATATGTCTTTTCATTTTCATTGAGAAGAATTTCTAAAAGAATGATCTTGATATTGAAAAATTTGCTAATCCTCTAAGACTACAAGCTTTATCTAAATTTCCTTGGAATACTCTTCTAAGAAATGAATCTTTTCTTCTGGGCTACATTTACATGACTTTAAATAAGAGGACAAAAATGCAGTATTTTTTTTTTCCACTCCACCATCAGTATACCCATCATTTAATTCTCTAAAACCTTGAATGGAAACATGATCTACTACAAATTCGTTTTTCTCCATCCATGTTTCCAAGAAGTTAAACCAAAAGCTTGTTATGGATGTTATGGATTTCACAGACAAACAATCAATTCAATTTTTGCACTTCCCTTGGAATGAATCATAAAATAATCTCATGTATACATCTGCACACTTGAATTTAAGAAGATCAATAAAGTCACAAAAATTTGTGAAATGTTTCAAAGTCAGGCTCAAATCATCACCACTAAATTTTGGACCATTTCTCAAAAAATATTCATCTTTGGGTAGATGATTAGAAGAACTAGGAATAATTGTAAAATATAAACTTGCATACCTTAAAATAATATTAGCAACATTTGAGTTCTTCATTGGCCTAGTGAAATAACCTTTGAATCATTTGAGCTATGAATCCCTCTAACAATGGAGTCACCACAAAAGCTTTTAACTCCAGATTCTTGAAAATGGAGTTGCCAGAGAAAACACCTTGTAGCCAAAAGTGATATCCAAATCTTTGTTTTCCCTTAGAGATATGATCTTAAACAATGAAATCATTTGGGGAAAATATTCCTTTCACTCCCCGACAACAGTGCCAAAATGTTATATCTTAGAGGAAACCCGAATGTGTGAAAACCTTCTAAGGTAACCTCTAACCTCTTTGAGGTTGAAAGCTTGCCCTTCAACCTGGAGAGGGATCTCTCCCTAAAAACTCAACCACTCAATGTCACTATAGTAGAAGGTTTACGATTGAGCCCTATGGCTAGATTTATTGAAAAATGACTAAAATTTGGTTGGGCTATGTGAAATTTCCACCATTAGGCATGGAGTCTAACCCAAATAAGGTTTATACAAACACAATTTCGATAAGAAAAACACAAAAGCATAGTAGCAATAATTCCTTGGAAACTTAAGTGATTTAGAGGAAGATGAAGGAATTTTGTGTGAGGGTTAAATGAAAAACAATTATTAATTCCCGAGAAATAAAGAAAAAGGAGCATAAAATATGATTCCCAATCTCATAATCTGTTTTTCAGACATGAGGAATTAACAAAGCAAAAACAAACAGGGATATATAGGACAAGAATTTCTAAAAATGCTCATAAAGACTGTTTTCATTAATGATATGCTCAAAATACACAAGGATACTAAAAATTAAATAAACAACAACCCTTTCTTCTTCTACAGTCTTTAATTATATAAACATTACAATAACTGAAACAGGTTTGTTGCTAAAAATTAATTACAATAATCCAATAATATAAATATAAATTATTTAGGTACATGCATCTGAAACTTTCGAAACCTATATGCATATAAATATCATGTTGTTGCTAGAGTCATGGCTAAAAATAAGTATCAACAAGTTGAATTTAGTGAGGTGGCATCCATGTCAACAGCTATCCATGTGTTTTTTCCTCACGAAATCCTGAAAAATAGGGTCGAGTGATCCATTTGAAAATCGAAATCCATGCTAGCTGTTAGAAAAATGAGATAGGTTGTTTTACATGGGTCTGTTGTGGAAAAAAACCTCTTTTAGTTTTGAAGAATTCATTCTCAATTATTGGGAAATAGTTCTTGAAATTACTATGAGGTACAAGATATAACAAAGTTCTAATTAACCAATTTTATAGAAATGCTCTGCTACTCCTGTTGTCAGCGCATTTTCCTTTTTTTTTTCAAATACATGATAACACTGACACTCCCGCTGTTAGCACATTTTCCTTTTTTTATTTATTTTCAAATACATGATAATGCTAACACTCCCATTGTCATCACATTTTTAAATTTATTGAAATCACAAAAGTGCTGATAGTATAGTTATCAACAAATACTAGATAACACTGACATTCCCGTTGTCAGCATATTCCTCGAATAATTTTATGAACCCATAAATCATTAATAGTTCCATTATCAACATTTTTTTCCTGTTTATTACAAATATTTCACTGACAATATAGTTTTCGACTTAAAAAATTTCAAACTTAAATAAATGTGATAACAGGTACACTACACAACACACAAGCTAGTCAACATAAAGGTATGGCACCACGAATGATTGAGATATAATGAAACATACATGATTACAATTATGGTGCTCTCCCCATATATCACTATAATTGTCTCTATTTCTATATGTCTATCTCGCATGGTAGAAATCACACCACTTTATAATTTCAAATTACAATGATAAGATCATCATGAGAATCTATCGATTCTCATGTGATATAATTTAAGAATACATAGTAACAATTTGATAACAAATTCCAAGATTAGGACAAAGCTGTATTTTTTTTTTCCAAATTACAATAATTACCAATAGAAAATCCTAATTTTTCAATAAAATTTCACAAAAAAAATTCTCGGCTCCAACAGGCCCCAAACAAAAAAATGTGGCTCATCCTTGAGCCACTAATTTCTCCTTCTATCCCCACCAATTTGGTAACGTTTGTCCTTACTAAGGTTGTCTTCAAGAATCTAGTACAATAGTTGTAGGGTCAACTAGGGAGCTTGGTTTCTTTGGAGCTCTTAAAATAACCTAGGAGGGGAGTGCCACATCCCCCCTCTCCACAATGACATGCTCAGAAAAACAATCCTTGCACTATAGGGGTGGCTAGGGATTCTGGTTTCTATGGAGCTCTTAAAACAACCTAGGAGGCGAGTTCCACGTCCCCCCTATCCACGAAAACATGCTCAGAAAAACAATCCTTTCCGCGACTATTTCTCTAGGTTTGAGTTCTACCCTTATCCCTGACCCTTGTCTTCTTCTTGCTGCTATACCTACTCCTTCCTCTAGTGAGTAGTGGATATATTTTTATCCTCTAGATTCCTCCACTATTTACAAACATTTATGAGAATTGTTGCATGTTTTACATGAATGGAATGACATCTTAGCTATAACTTAATTGAAATTTTATTATGGTATATATATGAACTTTGATATGATGTAATATGATTATTGTTCTATTGCATATTTTGTAATATTATAAATATCCAGTTGATCTTGAGATCAATGTAAATTATGTTGGGTCTAGTTCAAACATTTGAGATGATGATGATGAGATAGATGGAGAGGACACCGAGGCAGATGACGACGATGATGACATTGATGATGATGATTGATAGCCATTATGATGATGATGAACAATGTGCTAGTAGTAGCTAGTGACATTGATTCTATACACTCCATCATGGATCATTATTGATAAATAATTATGATGCCTCTTTTCATGTTTATTATCATATGTATCATTTTCACCTACAGTACCATATTGAGTTGTATCACTTTGACATGTATCATTTTGACTTATAGCATTTAAAAATGTATTATCTGGGCCTGCATTATGTGTAGTTGGTTAGGGACCAACAATTTTGTTTATTAATAATTTAAAAATATCGGTTATAGTTAAAAAAATAAACTTTTTATTTTATTAGAATGTTGTGGTATGGTCTGTAACTATAATTAACCTGAAAGAGCCCTGCTCTAGAAATATATATGATGTGAATCTGGGCCTACATTGTGTGCAGCTAGTCCCAATCAACTATTTTCTATTAATAGTATAAAAACACCAGTTATGGTTAAAAAATAAAGTGTTGCTAGTGTGTATGGATGTCCATTTCCCTAAAAATTCTTTATAAATGGTATGCTATAAAATATTTCAAATGGAATATGATCTAATCTATAATCATATAAGTTATTTAAGAGGCATGATATATTTAACTAATTTAATTGAAATAAAAAATATTAAATTAATTAATGGAAGTTATAAAGTAAGCATCGTGAGTTGTTAAAATGGAAGAAAAAGGGCCTCTAAAATGGAAGTAAAATTCGACATTAAATTGGAAGACAAACTTGAAGCTATCATTGAATCTAAATAAGAAGCTAAATTGGTTTCTTGATAGGAATAAAAATTGAAGTCTAATTAAGAAGCAAATCCCAACACTAAAAGGAAGCTAACCCTGGGCCTAAAAAAGAAGCAAACCCAAGTGCTAAACATGAAGCAAACCTTCCAACTAAAAGGAAGCAAACCATGAGGCTAAGAAGGAAGAAAAAAAGGAAACAATAATGGAAGGAAAATTAGAAGCACACTAGAAGCAATCTTGAAAGAAAAAATGGCATTACCTAAGAAGCAAAAAAGGAAGCAATTAAGGTAGAACACAAAGAAGCAATAATGGAAGCAATACTAGAAACCAAACTTGGTGTTACTTGAGAAGAAAAAGAAAAATAAATTTAGGTAGTAAACAAAGAAGTAATAATGTAAGAAATATTAAAATATGAACATGGTGTTCCCTAAGAAGCAAACAAAGAAGCCATTTAGGTAGCAAACCAAGAAGTAATAATGGAAACAATACTAGCAGCCAAACTTGGCATTACCTAAGAAGCAAAAACATAAGCAATTTAGGTATCAAACAAATAAGTAATAATGCAATAAATATTAGAAGCCAAACTTGGCATTCCCTAAGAAGAAAACAAAGAATCCATTCAGGAAGAAAACTAAGAAGTAACAATGGAAGAAATATTAGTAGCAACAAAATACACTAGAATGGAAGCCATAATAGAAGCTAAAGAAGATGTGATAATGGAAACAAATCTAGATGCAACAAGCCATTCGATATTAGAAGAAAACTCAAAGAAACAAAGGAATTTATAATGTAAGCATAACTTGGCATTCATTAGGATGCCAAAAATAAGTTATTTTCGATGTCATATTAGAAGCAAAATTGGGAGAAATACTAGAAGCACAATTGGACGCAACAACAAAAGAAAGAATGGACGAAACAGTTCATGTTGATTTTTCTGGTGCTCTTCTCTCACTATTCATGTCAATATTTCCAGCTCCCAAGTGAAGATGACAGATTGCATTGGGTATATCGACACCAATTGAAGCCAAGTTATAGGCTCAAAAACACTAGATTCTCACACTATTTTCAATGCTAATACCTTGTTTTGTTGTAGTAATGAGGAGAAATTAGCTGTAATACCTCGTTGTAGGAAACACTATGATCGATGTTATTGCAGGTAATGTTATTTTAAGTGGTCATTGTAGGAAACATTATGGTAAATGTTAGGGTGGAAGTTATTGTAGGTATCGTTATTGCAAGTAGTCAGCTACCACAATAAGAGAGACAGTTGCAGAGGCATTTCATCCAAGGTAGTGGATGGAAAATAGGATGGCAGGAAATGTCTGGGAAAGGAGTTATTAAGCATATTGAGCAGGGCAAATGTGTAGAGAACCTAGGACTTGTGTTCTTCTACCATGTCAAGCCAAGAAGGTATCTCCCAATATGAATTTCCATTAATCTGAACATCATTATATACATCATAGTGGTGATCTTTGGGATTCCAATTCCAAGGTTTGTTCAAACTATTCTATATATTTAATTTTAATATTTACATGTTTCACCCAATCCCTGATGATTAGGTGTCTAACACTTTGGATAACATATTTCAAGGAGAAATTATCAACAAAATATATAACTTAATACCTTCGTTGATGTATCATTCTTATTCTTAAGAAAACCAAGAGAAATTTCCTCTTCTCCCCTTGTGCTTTCTTAACAACTTTATATTAATCTCTTTAACTCTTTCTATAAATTTCTTTAATTTAAGATATCTTCCACATTTATTCACCATAAATTCCTCCATGCCACACCCCTCTTGGAAAAATTTCCAATGAGAAAAGTGTTTATAACCTTTTTCCCCACTCACAATCTTTGCACTCATTTGAAAATTACTAGTAACACGTAAACAAATTATGTCAGCAATATAATTAATGAGAATAATTTTTCAAACAATTCTTTAACATCCTTTCTCATAGTAATATGGCTGAGAAATCTATCTGCCACTTTTTCAAACAACTTAAAATGGTTACCAAAATAAACTAT
This sequence comes from Pinus taeda, assembly GCA_000404065.3. Classification (NCBI taxonomy): domain Eukaryota; kingdom Viridiplantae; phylum Streptophyta; class Pinopsida; order Pinales; family Pinaceae; genus Pinus; species Pinus taeda. The sequence continues at coordinate 146,989 of APFE030183132.1, read as the reverse complement.
TTCAAAATTTGTTTGAACATCATTTATGTTCTCCTCGATTAAAGCCAATGAAAAATCAAGATGAAATTGCTATTAACCATCAAACATAGTAGATGAAAACATGTTTAGAGGAAGAAAAATTGGAGTAACTCCTACCTTTGATATGAAAGATGATGGAAGTTATTGATGAACCATAGGGATGAACTGTTATGCATTTGGTTAGAATGGAATAACTATGTTTGATGTAATTGTTATGATTTCCTAAAGTTATATAAGCATCTAATTGTACACTAAACATAACACGGGGATGGTATAATCTAATGAATTCACCCCTTTGTATATTTATCGATCCCTATGTTTTTGTTTCTTATTATTCATGTATATTTGTATGTATGTTTTTTTAGATTGTTAAAACCAACAAGTAGTATCAAATTCAAGGTAAGGATCATCGACTACCCCATGCTGATCAACTTAGTTTACACCAAGGAAGGGTACAATGTAATATTAAGAGATCAATGCAATTTGTTGTAGCAAATTTGTACCAAGATGCCAAGTGTTTGGACTATCATGCAGTAGCCCTATGTATGAACGAGATATTTATGTAGATTTTGAATTAAGAGCTAGAGAACAATCTTAGAATCTAGTGAAGATAGTGAATTAGAATCTTAGAATCTAGTGAACAAATCTCTGTGTGCTAACTTAAAGTTTGGTAAACATATGGTTGAGATCACAGATGCCACTGGAACTATATTGGTAAAGAAATTGTTTAATGCAACCCTTGTATGTGTGCTCTATGTTAAAAAAATGTGAGAACTTATTAACTACTATGAATATTGAAAGTTGTTCAGTGCATATTACAAAAATGTACCACAAAAATCCCTGCAGTTGGCTATATGTGATGAGCACTAGTATTGCAGCAATAATGTTATAGCTCTTGGGGCTTCCTACTTTACTTTTATCAACCCGGTAGTTCGTAACAAACTTGGAAGCGACAGTGCTGTATGCAAAAGTACTAGCTCTTATTGCAGGCTGTCACTTGGTCAGCTAGTGCAAGATCACTAGGAGATCAAGCCAACTTTTATGAATTCCCAGAAGAATATTTTAACCATGATGAAAGAAAGCTAACTCTACAGAGGCTATTATATTTTTAGAAAGAGAAAGAAGACTGGAATGTAAGGCAAACCCTAGAAAACCCTAATTTATCCAACTAACCCTACTTTTGTAGAAAAAGAGATAGAAATTGATGCGATGAGTGCCATTGATTACTGAAAAAGGTAAATTGCATTTATTCAAGCTACTTTTGAAAAGAAATGAGAAGAAAACATCTTTTTGTTCTTTTGAGTGTTTTTATTTGAAATTATTATGCTTGTAATTTATCTGGTTGTAATTGTGTAGAGGTTTGGTGGTGAAGGAAGATGGATTTGGTTTTTGCAGAGGTGGAGGAAGCTGTGGAGAGGTCATAAGAAGCCCCTAGTACCCTTCTGAAGGCTTCCATTGCAATCAGATTTCGAAAAACCACTTATAGGGAATTCTATAGGAGGCTGCAGGGGATCTACAGGAGAAGGCCGAAAGCTATTTTGGAGGTTTTGAAGGTGGGAAGATGATGGGAGAGGGTAACTGAAGGCTAGATGAAGGTTTTGAGGTGTCTGGAGCTTGTCAAGGGAGATCAAGAGGGAACCTGATGGTTGTATTTGTTCAAATGGCAAGAGGGAAGCTTATGGAAAAAAATGCAGAAATTAGGGCAAATTTTCGAAATGTTGTGAATGACTTGGGAAATCTGTGGGAAGTGAGCTAGTGTTGGATGATTTATGGATGTATGGTGAGCTAAGGCATCCTGCAAGAGATCTACACATCTACTTACAAAAACTGATCGAAGAAAGGACTAGCTATACCATGGAAACATAAATTTCTCTAGCTTGACTTAATTTTTGACCTACAAACAGAAAATGCTGAACAATAACCTTTGAACAGAAAAGCATGCAGAGATATCTATTGTAAAGGAACAGGAAATGACCTAGGCAATTGAATTTGAATCAATAGATCAATCTTTCCAAATCAAGTCATCACACTAGAGACTGCATGGAAGAGCAAAACTGTGTTTTTGGTGGCAGCAGTAGTGCCTTGACCTCAAATCAGAGTCTCAGAAAGGGAGAAAGGAGATCAGGGCCTGTTGTTGGCCTTTTTGAATCTTGTTCTATCAATGCAGTAACTTACTTGAGCAACTGAAACAAAAACAACTATGAAAACCATCAAAAGCAACCTAATCTAAACAAAGCAAAATGAATCTATGTAGCAGAAATTAACCTGTGAACTGAAGTAAAAACATATAAGTACAAAGTAAGATGTGTTGGGAAGCTTGGGTTGGGCCCTAACCCAAGAGCTTTAGCCCTATAAAATAGATCAGTATTGGCTCAGGAAATATTTCATATTCATTATCAAAAATAATAGTCACATTACATGAACTATTCTAAAAAAGAAGCTCGAAAATGAGCTAAACAAGTGCTGCAAAAAAGTTCGAAAATTCTACTAATGATTGGCTAACATCCAACTAAAAAAATTGAGCACCTAAGCCCTGTTATTTATACAACTCGAGCCTCCAACAATTCTCCTAAAATCAAGGAGCCCAACTTCCAAAAACTGCAGATAAACAACAATCCCTCTTTACTTGCTCGGCTGCCCCTTGGATGCACTAATGTGGTTGCTTGTGCTCCGATTTTCTAATGGAGAATTTGAGGTAAGGGTTCATAAATGAAGGGGACACCCTCCTACAAATCCTCTCCCTTTTTCTTCCTCGAATTTGGCTACCAAATGCTCATTAAACCTTTGATTTTGTCTCAAAATTGACCAAAAATCTGCATAAAGCACACATTAGACTTTTTGGCATAATGACTAACCCAATTCACTCTATTAGCATAAATATAATAAAAAACATGCAATAAAATAATGATAATGGTGGATTAAGTCAAATTAAGAGGCAAAATGAGCCCATATAATTACCCATTTATGGGGCTCATCATTACCCCCCTACTGAAGGTGTTTCTCATCCTCTGAGCAACTAATCCATCTCCTCATCCTTGATGGCCTTAATGGCCTCCCTGACATCCCATGGCTCATATATTAGATCCTCTTCCCTATCATGGAATCCACATTTTGCATCCAACTTTTTTCACTGTTATTTTTCTTCTTCTTCCTTTGTGCCTTCTAGTAGTGCTAGCAGCAGTGGAGGACTCAGCTTCAGACCAATCCAATGGACCTTCATACATTGCATAGAGTGATTATACAGGGGCACTCTCCTCAATGCTTCTTTCATCTTGGTTGGGGAGTGATACTCCTTGATCTGCAAGCTGTGTGGCAGTGTATTCCACCTCCTCATGCAGGCATGAATGCAGTCATCTCCAAGCAATCTTTCGATGTCCTCAAAATGTGCAATAGCTTGAGTTTGTTCATTGATGTACTTAGGGGAACTTTGAGGATCGGCTGCAAGTTGTTGGTGGGTGCTAATGAGAGCCATAGGGTCTGATGGTTCTACTCTAATCATCAGAGGTTCATTCTGTGCTTCTGCCATCTTTTTGTAGATTTCTGCTGCTCTCTTGTCCTCATGACTCCTCCAGGATGCCATGGCCATCAACGGTAATTCACCCATCTTTGCATTAGGGTCCCATAGGTTCATATCAGTAAGGGCCATGTTATGTAGATAAAACTCTACCAACCTTGCCTTGTCCCCTGCTGAATTTTGTTCACACAAATCTATGAACTGCCCATAATTCTGGAAAGGTGTTGTGCCCCTCTGGGCCAGGATCTTGATCTGAAATTGGAGCCACTAATCCTTGAGGTACACTGCATATGATTTAGCTGGCTGCCTGCACTATAGTGCCTCCATAGCCCAGCTGGCCATGTAGGCCAATTGGGCTTATCTTTCCTGTAGCTGTCTTCTTAATATTAATATTTCATTTTCTGCTTGGGGTTCCCTTTCTTGCAGCTGTTTTCTTAACATTTCAGTTTCTACCGGGGTTCCCCTTTCTTGCAGTTGTTTTCTTAACATTTCATTCTCTACTGCCAAGTAAGATCTTTTGATTGCTTCTGCATCTTTTACAGTGGCTAGCTCTCTGCCCATATTTCTAAGCCTGCTCTCCATGTGGCCAATGTCTTCCACCCCTTTGGACTTTGCAATTTGCCTTTTTTTTTCTCCTTCTGTCTCTTTCTATGTTCCTGTCTCTCCCGGCTCTGTTTCTTCAACTTTCTCCTCCTCTATCTTGGTTTGTTCCTTCTTCCCTTCTTGTTCTTCTAAATCACCAGTTTCTTCATCTTCTCATAAAACCTCCTGTCATTTTGTTTATGCTTCCGTGGAAAACCAACTATGCAAATGGAGAGAATTTTTTTTTCTTTTTTTAACAGAGAGGCAGAGATTGTATTTTTTCAACCATAAGTAGCAATTTTTTTATGAATTTCCTCCACCCAACAGTTGTATTCTCTCCTTAAAATTTAAACCACTATTAGCATATTTTGATATTCAATGGAGGTATGTGTTACGCAGTAATTTGTCACTGTCTTCCTGTCAGTCTTCCTGCTGTGTCATGAGACCAAATTAATCATGCTCATGCTCTCTAATGTTTCCAAATGACCCACTTTGCTGAAGTTTCCTCTATCATCGCGACTGTTGTAAAAAACAATGCGCTGATGAGTGCTCCAGAACAGACTCAGTGCGCTTCCAGCGCGGAAGCACACAACTTTCCCGCGCTGGTCGAATTTCATGTGACAACGTGCTGTTCCTTATATCTGATCACGCTGATGTGACTGTCTTTGTTATTCAGCAGCGATGTCAGCACTCCAGTGCAGTTATGTACCCGCGATGATCCAGTTTGGGCGAGTTTGTTCTAACAGCCGGCCTTCCAGATGACTCCAGACCTAGTTGTTGGCCTTGTAAATGTCGCCCTCCCTTCTCTGGCATGTCCGTTTCGTCATTTGAGCCACCTTCCATGGAGATAAGCTCATCCTCACACCATTCATGGAGACTCCTTCTCCTATTTAAGCCTCCACCATTGCCTTGAGCTGCTAGTTTGGAATTGATTGTGTTTAGAGCATTGCTGATAGTGTGTGAGCTTGATAGGCAGCTGGTGTGATAAGTGTGGGATTGCTATAGTGCTTAAGGAAGGTTGTGAAGTGTTTCCATCTTGTGTAAACTTGTGTGAGAGAGAGTTGTCTTGGGATATCTACCTTCAAGGGTGAATGCTTGAGGGACTTGCTGGCTGGACCCATCCAAAAGAGGATCTGACGTCAGAACTTGGTTGTATTCTATTTTGTTTTATCAATAATAATAGACGACTATCATTATGGTTCCACTCATGTGTCTTTATTATGATGTTTGAGTTGTATCCTTTCTGACTGATACATAGTTGCATTTCCCGGATTTTATGCTTGTATTTGTCTTGTTCTTTGCACGTGCAGGTGTCTGTTCACGGAGATCGTGAGGATTGTGACCGGCTGAAGCGAAAGAACGGAAGCGACGACCCTTCTATGAATATAAGCGTTGGATTCGAGGTAGGCTCTCATCTTGGCCTTTATTTTGCAATTAGGAACCTGCGTGTTAGCATTGTTTGATTGTTGCTAGACCTCAGTTAGGCTAGTGGGATCGTCTTTGTCCGCAGAGGGGATTTACCTACACAAGAATAAATTTGTTTGTTTGTTTTTTTTTTTTTTTTTTACCTCTCAAAATATTACAACCTTTTGCACTACTACTAACTACTCATACAACTATACATCCAAGCACAAAATTCCTAAATCCATCAATCTCTTACAATGCAAGAATTTCCAATTCATCAAAATGTGATCTCACTCTCCTTCAATTTCTCCCTAAAAAATATCACAAATGCATATTCTTGAAAAACAAGAACTCAACTAAGTTTTTCATTAATCACATAGCTTTTTCTTTAATTTCAAATAAAACAAAGTTCTCACCACATAAAATGTTTATCTTCTAAACATGTTTAATTCTATTAACAATTTACAAGTTAATCAAATTCCAAGAAAGGAGTTCATCAAGTTCATAAACAATATGAATTTTAATTCAATTGCCTAACTAACAATAGTTTATAGTAGTTCATGAGTTCAATCCTCATAATTTCTCTAATTAATTTGGTTAAATAAAATTCAACCAATATGCAATTGACAAAATCATTAAAGAGACTATTATGACTTTCCTAGACCTAATTTTTCTTAAGCCAATAGAAAAGATATTTCATCAACTTATCACAATAATATTTTCTACATTTCAAGCATTTGAAAATCAATTTAATTCTCCCTACATACAAAAGAATTATAATACTAGAGGATAGATACCTAGTTCACACTTGACTCCATATATCAAAATAAATTATTCCAAACATTCTAAACCACCTAATGGTGTTCATTATACCAATCTTAGTATCTTCATTTGTAATAAAAAAATGGATTTAAATCTCAAGCAATTTCATGTTACGAACCTCCTTAATCATGTCTATGAGATTCCATCAAAACATTTTTGTTCATTCTAACAAGAATAATTACTTAGCCATAGATATATGTTAGTATAGATTCCACACCCATACCTTACCTCATTACTTAGCTCATAGATATATGCTAGTATGGATTCCACACCCATACATTAGCTCATAGATATATGCTAGTATGGATTCCACACCCATACATAACTTAAGGAAAACATAACCCTCAAGTGTTCCTTAAAGTGACTTCCACTACCCTTCATGCACCAATCATTTAAGCCTCTTGTCTATTAGGAAGGTCATACCACAACCTAGTATTTGAGTAATTTCAAGTTATTTGATGCATAATGTCAACCCAAACTACACAAAATCATATCAAGGAAATCATAGGAATTTCATTCTTAATCGTGAAGAATATATTCCCAAATCATATTTTAACACATCAAATTAATGAACATACATTACCCATGAATCTACATTCACAGTTAAAAGTGGCATCCTTCAAGTTAACTTTTGTTAAGTTTCCATTAGTGTAGATAAGAAAATAGTTAAAATTAACATGATGAACTCAATCATCACGTTAATTGAATCTCAACCTTACACTTGTTACACATTCCCAAAGCATACACACGAAGGTCATCATACTATAGTTTAGATTAGGCCAATATTTTTCTTAGTAGATACAATTTCAGCTAGTAAAGATGGCTAGTAGGCCCATATCATATTGATAATGATGCATTAAAATATATGAAACCATGCATACACTCCACATATCTCACTCACCCATTGACAATCAAGCCATTCACATACTCGGGTTTAATCCCCAACTTCTAAAGCATATCCTTTCCCAACATGTCTTTAAGTCGTTGATCATATTTCTAATAATTTGTCTTAACAAAAATATAAAGGAATATAAGAAAGCATTATTTTCTCTCATGAGATTTTAAATGACATAATAATAATAATTTCCCTTATGTAACCAATATGCTTCCAAGTCAACATACACAATAATTCAACATGCATGCAAAATCAACATTCATACATCATCAACCTACAAGGAAGCATGTTGGCCAATTAAGACCTAGTGTTGTAGCCGGCTTTGATACCATATGTAAGGTCCCACCTTACCAACCATCAATAATCTAGAGAAATAGAGGTCACATTAATAACTAATACTCATTTTTATTTTTATTTTTTATGTAACATTACTAACTTAGTTATCATGTAATCATGTTCCTTCATCTATTTCAATATAACAATATCACATAAGAAGTTAGAGATAACTTTCTCTTAAAACCAATTCCAAAACACATTTCCTCTCAAGTTTAAAAGATGATAACATGTGCTCTTTACTTACTTATGCATAAGCTCTAAGTAAGACTATAAATAAATTCCACCATAATTCCATGTGCGAACATTAAGCTAGATCAACCTATGTGATTTCTTAAATTGTACTAAATAAGCTCCACTTCTTGACTCTTGATATCATAACCACAAAACTATCATGCTTATATTACAAAAATCACATATAAGTGTATGAGTATTAACCTACCTATAACAAGGTAACTGAGGGAAGAATATGTCTCTCTTCATCAGTAAATCTAATAAATATGACATGTTTGTGAAATGGAATCACGAAATATATTGACCCAACAACATTTTCAAATTCATCAATTAAAATGCCCAATCCCAGTTATTAAGCCAATGCTTCAATCATGGAAATTGTATAATGAATGTTGTAGTAAGAGCAACTACTGTTACCAATTTAGAAACATCTTATTCTTCAAAATGTTCCAAGTAAAACAATGGACCTGCATAAATTGGGCACACGTAGTTATTTGCTACATTAATTGAAGAATGAGAACGCACCCATGAATACATGCAACTCAGACGAAACTTATTATGCTCACTTGCAAAAAATCCTATAGAATTAGTTGTTGTAAAATTGTTTCCAACAACATCCCCCCCTTTTTTATGAAAGCTTCAGATAATAAAAGTAACAACTGTCATATTCTCCATTCACGCTAACAAATTATTAAATTCATTTCCACATTCATACCAAAAACTTGCAGACATAGAAAGCTACACCTATTAAATAGTCTATTTATAAATTTATAGTACATAAAAACTACAGTAAGTAAGAGTTTTACTCTAACAATTCATATGCACAAAAGCTACATCCATTCAAGCCTTTTGACAAACACTTTGCAAACATGCAATCTACAACCATTGAGGCATTTTGTCAAACACTTGGCAACAATGAATTTGAGATTCTTCTTCAAATGTTGGCATCTTAAAACAGGGACTAAATAATCTTAGTCTTTCATCAAAAACTCGATAACAAGCACATAATTGACAACAACAAACTACGAAGTCGCCCAGATTTACGATCTCGGTTTTGAAAAGTGTTTTTTTGGAATCAAATCATTGGTTAAATGACCAATGGCATGGATACCCCCTGATGTTTTCCTAAATCATTAGGAAACCACACATAGATGCATTTTTAAAAAAGTAGAAAATATGTTGACTCTAGGAATTTCATTTACAAATTCTGTCAAACAGATGGCATGCAAGCTTGAATCTACAACTATGCAAAACAAATAACAACATAGAATTAAATTATAATTACTTATGTATTTCCTAAATGATTTTCAAAATCATTACATCCACAAGTGAATTGAGGGCTTTGAGATTCATCAAGCATTATTTTCATTCAATAATTCCTACAAACACATGGAAAGCACCTTTAACTATTGTAATACATAATGGTTGAAAATTATCTCAATGATTCTCTTTGAAACTTTTTGTTGCCATCATTTATTTTCATTTTCATTTTAAGGGTTGATCCAGTGAATCCTTTAGGTATGCATCCATTTCCTACTATGGTAGCTGCAAGTTAACACTTATCCATGCATAGAGATTAAAAATAATAATAGCGTTTCCCATTCAGGGATTTTGTCAAACACTTTGCAAAATATCGTGAAACTATTTTTAAAACATGCCTCTAATCACCTGAAACAAAACCATAACTCATGAAACTCTTACCCAAGTCCTTTGGAATTTATTTATTGCAATTACCTTCAACAATATTTGGCTTTCTTTTTCCAAATGATACAATACCAAGGTTAGTACGATAAACTGCACCAATAATAATTCCATAACATCTTGAGATCTAAACATCCATACATATAGACCACTCTTAGTCTTCATTTTCAACTAGCCAATAAGATTCCAGATAACATAAGCTTAAACCAAACTTAGATGCTTAGAACAATTTAAATTTCTACTCTTTATTTTATGCTAAATCTATACTACAATTTTAGGACAATGAAAATTATACTTGAAGGGATATTCAAATCCAATAATTGAGAATATGATCCATCTTTGATCCCTCATTTGAACCATTCGATTTTCCAGCCAACCATATCCAGGGGGAACTTCTCCCCTTAGAACCCCCGAGTTGTAAGAGCTCACAAGGAGTAGCAAAATATAACAATAGAGAGATATACAAGGCGAGCTAAGGAAGATAATTTTCACTTCTTCCCAATACACTTCATAGCCAGATCCACCAGGTAGAGCTACTTAATAGTTTAGTTTAGGAATTTCAAATTCATTTCAAAAGAAATTAACTACTCTCCAAGTCTCTCCCTCTCATATTTTTATTTTATTTTTATTTATATCTCTCCAACTCTTCGTATCACATGTTAGAAAATGTAACTATGTTTGGTCTTCAATAATGTACTTGAGTCATTATGTAATGTACTTGTCAAAAGAATAAAGAAAAGAATTTTTATTATTGTAACAATGACTTATTAAAGCATGGGTTTCATGCTTGGGTCATCAATATATTAATTAAAGTCCCCATTTTTAACTCCTAGGATTAATATTGAGTTTATAGAGTCATTGTATATTCGAAGAGACCCTTCTAGGGCTTTCGAATCGTGTAAAAAGTTTTTGTATCAAGTCAACTATGAATTATGTGTCCTCCACACCATGTAGGCCTAAGGAAGATCAATTTGGTCTAAGGAACCTCATTCGACCCACTAGAAGCCTATATATTGAAGGAGGTCAAAGTCGTTTGGATCTCTCACTCTCAAGGAAGTTCGATATCTCAAGAAGAGTTGTAGAAGTGCGAAGTTTGTTGTTGGGAGGAAAAAAGAAGTGTGAGTTTGGGGGAGTCTCTAGAGAAGAAGAAAATTGAGCATTTGGTGCCTCTCTCTCTCTTTGTTTCGTGGTCTAAGTTGGGAGATCAAAGTCTCATAATATTTCATTTTTATCAGAAGTTGTTGCCTAGTCAAAGTTGCTGGAAGGGGTTGAATATCTTGGAGGCTAACGTGGTGTGGAGGGAAAGTTTGGTCTTGGTCTAGGGTAAAGAGTCTTAAAGAATACTATTGAAAGGAAGAATTATCTTGACTGGGTTTTCCCCTCGAGGGGGGGGGGTTTTCCCTAGCATGTGCCTATATCTGGTGTCTCTTGTTTTGTGATCTTCATATATGTATAATTGCTTGATGAAAGACAATATAATAAAGAAGTAAAAGAAGCCAACACACTCACAAGTAATTATCAAGAAAGGAGAATCAAACCCTAATATAATATCCTTGATTTTCCAACATGGTTTCAAAGCTAAGGTCAAGAGATGTGGAATATTACTCTGTTGGCATGGATTATCCCTCTACGGTGAACTGCATAAGATTGGGTTTCAACTCTGATGGAAGATGGACCAAGAAGATCATCTACTACTTATTGAACCAAGTCAAGAGTCAAGGATTCTTGGCTGCCCTTACAGGTTCTCTTACTGATGATAATGCATGGATCATTGACAATGGAGCATCGAGACACGTGATAGGTGAAAGCAAGCAACTTCACACACTATCAAAGGAGTCATCCTCTCATGTAGTGGAATTGGGTGACAACAAAATCTATGATGTTAGAGGCACAGGATCTACATCATTGAAGTTGGATAATGGATCGAACATGCATCTCAACAACATTCTCTATGTTCCAGGTTTGAAAAAGAATTTACTTTCTATTTCTTGTTTAGAAGATAACAGGGAAAGGATCGGTTTTGTTGATGGAAAAGTATTGGTTTGGAGAAATAACTCTAGTATTGACAAAGCTAGGGTTATTGGAGTTCGTGAAGGAAGTCTTTACCAAGTTATCACTCCATCTCCTCAATATTTGGTTCATATGGAAATAAGTCCCATTGAACTATGGCATCGAAGGTATGGTCATCTTCATTATAGGGTCATACCTACTCTTATTTAATTGGTTCATGGTATTCCTGATATGAAGTTAGATCATGAAGGTATGTGCAAGGGATGCTCTTTGGGGAAGCATACACGAAAGCCATTTCATCATAGTGAATCTAGATCTAAAGAAATATTAAATCTCATCCATTTTGATGTATGCAGGCCCATGTCTGACAAAATACTTGGAGGACATATCTATTATGTAACATCATTGATGACCACTCAAGGAAGACATGGCTCTACCTACTCAAAACTAAGGATGAAGTATTTGATAAATGTAAGGAGTTCAGGGTTGAGGTGGAAACCCTAACCGAAAGAAAGATAAAGAATCTAAGGTCTGACAATGGTGGGGAATATGCCTCTAAAGAATTGTAAGGATGCAGGTATTAAGAGGGAGCTCATTATTCCCTACTATCCTGAACAAAATGGATTGGCTGAAAGGAAGAATATGACAATTGAAGAAGGCATTCAAACTATGCTCCTTGATCAAGATCTACGAAAGTTCTTATGGGGTGAAGCAGCGATGGCTATCATGTACGTTGAAAATAGAAGTCCTCATAAGAGTCTTGATAATACTACACCTAAAGAAGTATTCATAGGAAAGAAGTTGAGTGGGGATGATTTCTGCATATTTGGAAGTCCAACATATATCCATGTTCGGAAAGACAAATGAAAGAAGTTGGACTCAACAAGAGGGAACATTATTTAGTTATATTCTTTCCTCAAAGGCATATAAAATTTACATAAAAGAGGGAAGATACATTGAAGTAAGCAGGGATGTCATATTTCATGAGAATTAAGCTTACAAGAAATCAAAGGATAGTCCTATTGATTCTGATGACGAAGAAGTTTCTGTATTTGAAGAAGATGAAGTTCATCATGAGAACACTACTGCAAATGATGAAGAAGAAGGGCCAAGTGAGCCTATTCAATCAGTGGTTATCACAACCACAAGGAATAGGCAAAATTGGTTGAAATCTACACTAGAAGATACTGAAGGACATGAAGCTATGAAAGGGTCCTCTAGGGAAAGTAAGAAACTGGAAAGGTATTTTGGTTATGTTGCATATATAAAAAAGTTGAATGAAGTCGAACCATCTACATTCCAGGAAGTTGTGCATGAAGAGGTTTGGAAGAAAGTTATGTAGGAAGAACATCAATCCATCATGAAGAATGGGGTTTCAGAAATCGTTCCTAGACCTAGTGACAAATCGGTTGTCACATCGAAGTGGATCTATAAGATCAAACATGTTGTTGATGGAAGTATAAACAAGTACAAAGCATAGTTTGTTGCAAGGGGTTTCTCTCAAAAGGAATTAGGGTAATTTTGAGGTCTAAAATGGGCCTCCTAAGGAAATTATAAAATAATAGTGGAAATAATAAAATAATATTAGATTACATCATCAAATTTTAGAGGGGAAAAAGAAAATAAAAAAAAAAATTTCAACTTGTATTTTCAACTTATATCTTTATGGGTTTACTCAAATTTTGAGCGGAAACACTCATTGGATGTAGAATTTGATTACTCATCCAAGGAGTACCCATATTGCATACTTTCGATGAACCCTACTACACGAAAAGTGAGAAATACATTAAAAACGTGAATGCAATCATGTTTTTTCATGTATTTATCATTTTTCGTATAGCAAAGTCCATAAAAAGTATGCAACATGGGTACTCCTTGGAGGAGGAATTAAATTTTGCATCCAACAAGTACTCCCACTTGGAATTTGAGTAAAACCTTAGGGAGATAAATTGAAAATATGAGTTGAAAAATTAGTTTTATTATTTTCTTATTTTTTAATCTTTTTACTTTTTTACTCCAAAAATGATGAATCATCCTCCATGGTTGACATCACCATCTTGAATCCTATTGGTTCTTATAAAGTTTATTTTGGTTGTACATTTTTCTTAGGAGGCCCATTTTAGACCTCAAAATTCCCCTAATGAAGGTAATTGCTATGAAAAGACATTTGCAACTATTGCAAGGTACACTACCATTAGATCGTTGGTTTCATTTGCTGCTACAATGGGGTGGAATATCCATCAAATGGATGTTAAGACCACATTTCTAAATGGGACCATTGACGAGGAAGTGTACATCGAACAACCTGAAGGATTTGAAGTAAATGGCAAAGACTCTCATGTTTGCAGACTCAAGAAGGCCCTATATGTCTTGAAGCAAGCACCAAGGGCATGGTATGCAAGAATGGATGCATATTTTCTCAGTATTGGGTTTGTGAAGAGTATTTTTGAGCCGAATCTATATATTAAGGTCATGAACAATGAGCCTGTCATTATTCTAATATATGTGGATGATATATTCATCACTGCTGTAGAATGAAGGATTCAAAACTGCAAGAAGATGTTGGCAACTGAATTTGAGATGAAGGATCTAGGACTGATGCATTACTACCTAGGTCTAGAAGTATGGCAACAACCTAGGGAGATATATTTGGGGCAAGGAAAATACATTATCACGTTATTGCAGAAATTTGGGATGATGGACTCCAAGTCGATGGTTACTCCTATGATCACCAACCTCAAGAATTTGAGGAGATCCAACTCTAGTCTTGTGGATCCTACCTCATATCATCAATTGGTGGGTTCCTTGATGTATATGGTAAATACTAGGCCAAATATATGTTTTCCAGTGAATATTCTTAGACAGTTTTAGTTGGATCCTCATCATGATCACTAGATAGCTTCCAAACATATATTGAGGTATCTTTGTAGCACTATACATCACTACCTAAAGTATGACTGTAAGGAAGTCAAGCTAATTGGCTTCATAAACTCTGATTGGGGCGACAGTGAGACCGATGGAAGGAGCACTACTGAAGGATGCTTTAGTCTGGGAGCTGCTATGATCTCATGCATGAGTAGGAAGCAAGATACAGTTGCATTGAGTAGTGTCGAGGCAGAATATGTGGCTGCATGTGAAGTCGGAAAAGAGGTTGTTTGGTTAAGGAAGCTTCTGACAGATTTGTTCAAGAAGTCTCTGGGTCCTAATGTGATTAATTGTAATAATCAAAGTTGTATCAAGATGTATGGAGATCTTGTGTTTCATTCGAGGACAAAACATATCAATAATAAGTTCTACTTTATTAGGAACTTGGTGCAGGATGGGATCGTGAAGTTAGAGTATGTTTTGACTAATGAATAGGTAGTAGACATACTGAAAAAGGCTCTTCCCAATAAGAAGTTTGAATATCTAAAGAACCTAATGTGTTTGGTAGATATTGGTTATTGTATTGATGATAAATAAATGAAAGATATTTTTTGAGGCTTTGTGAGTGAAGCATTGCCTGGGGAGACATCAGGCCGACACTCTGTGTTGATGTCTGCAATCCTGGAATTGAAAGGGTGGTGTTGTTTATTGAGCTTTGTTTTGGATACACACATGTATGTTTGGGTTGATGGTTATCAATTAAGCCTGATGGTACCTAGAGGGGCTAAAAGCTTGATTCCACCTTAGTCCCACTTGGATAGAATTCCTTGGTCAGGAATATAGTCCATGTTAGTGCAGTGCCTAAATGGTTGATTGACTGGTTGGCTAGATTACCCTTGTCAGGAACCTAGTCCATGGCATTGTAGTGCCTAAAGGTTCTTCATGTTTTCATAAAATTTGAGATCTTCCATTGTATATGTAATTATGAATACCTCCCTAGTTAAGAGGGAGTGTTAGAAAATGTATGTTCGGTCTTCAATAATGTACTTGAGTCATTATGTAATGTACTTGTCAAAGAATAAAGAAAATATTTTTTATTATTGTAACAATGAGTTATTAAAGCATGGGTTTCATCCTTAGGTCATCATTATATTAGTTAAAGTCCCCATTGTGGACTCCTAGGACTAATATTGAGTTTAGAGAGTCATTATATATTCGAAGAGACCCTTCTTAGTCTTTTGAATCATGTAAATATGTTTTGTATCATGTCAAATATGAATTATGTGTCCTCCACATCATGTCGGCCTAAGGAAGGCCAAGTCGGCCTAAGGAACCCCATTCGACCCACTATAAGCCTATATATTGAAGGAGGTCGAAGTCATTTGGATCACTCACTCTCAAGGAAGTTCGATATCTCAAGAAGAGATGGAGAAGTGTGAAGTTTGTTGCTGGGAGGATGAAAGAATTGCGAGTTTGGGGGAGTCTCTAGAGAAGAATAAAATCGAGCTTTTGGTGCCTCTCTCTCTTTGTTTCGTGGTCTGGGTTGGGAGATTGAAGTCTCCTAAGATTTTGTTGTTGTCGGAAGTTGCTGCCTAGTCAAAGTTGCTGGAAGGGGTCGAAGGTCTTGGAGGTTGACATGGTGTGGAGGCAAGTATGGTCTTGGTCTAGGGTAAAGAGTCTCAAAGAATACTAATAATTATCTTGATTGGGTTTTCCCCTCGAGGGTGTGTTTTTCCCTGGCATGTGCTTATATCTTGTGTCTCTTGTTTTGTGGTCTTCATATATGTATAATTGTTTATGAAAGACAAGATAATAAAGAAGTAAAAAAGCCAACACACTCACAAGTAATTATCAAGAAAGGAGAATCAAACCCTAATATAATACCCTTGATTTTCCAACATCATAATGCACCTCCCCCAAGTGAGAATACATGAGACACATATATGAGGAGAAATGGATTCTTGTCATAAAGGAGCAGTAATACGCATGCCTTGTATTCCATTTAGAGCAGTTTAACTCATGCCATTGAGGAGAGGTATGCATGCCTTAGTTAAGGAGAGTGTAACATATGCATTAAAGAGAGCATAAGATGAATCTTTTATGACATGTCTTTAATGAGTGTAAAAGGAATATGCCATTATTTGATGAGTACATAAAAAAGAGTGTAATGTATAATTGCAAGAGAGAGAGAGAGTTACATAGAGCCATGAGAATCATCAAGGAGAGAGGTGTTAAGTGATTGAGGAGATGAAGGTGACTTGTAATTCCCTTTTAATAACAATATCATATTCTCATAAAAGATAATAATAATATTAATAATATTGAGGATTAATTCGAGATAGAACTATTAGGATTGATTAATGATAAGTTAATTGATTTTCCTTCAACTATACTTGATTACCCATTGATTGAAGGTGATTTACTATTTTTTGGAAAGGCATACTTGAGATGTTGGACATGACTTTGTATTTTTAAAAATTCACTCCAAAAATTATCAGAAATGATATTTTATTAAGTAAATTCATCCTTGAGCTACCCAGGAGTGGTATTTT
The DNA here is from genome assembly GCA_000404065.3 of Pinus taeda. Lineage (NCBI taxonomy): Eukaryota > Viridiplantae > Streptophyta > Pinopsida > Pinales > Pinaceae > Pinus > Pinus taeda. The sequence goes on along the minus strand of APFE030183132.1, from coordinate 130,059 downwards.
TCTTCCAGAGAATAGAGATTTCACATCCCTATCGCATGCATCTTCATGCCTTAGTAGATTGAGGACTCCGCGCCCTGATCTACTCCAAGGATTTCAATATTCAGGACTCTATGTCCCATTCCTTTTATTATAGATCTAAGACTCCACGTCTTTATCTTTCATGAATTTAGGACTTCGCGCCCTAATCCTTTTACTATAGATCCAAGATTCCATGTCTTATATTTCATGGATTTAGGACTCCGTGCCTTGAATTCCATAACTTCTCATCTACTATGCTTTGAAACTCTGTGCTTCACCTCAAATTACTTATTGTGAGTTCATACCCATCTGATGGTTCGTTGGTAAGGTCTAGTTCCAAGACCAAGAATTGTGCATGACTTCCATAGTCATTTTGGTTTTGAAGAAATGACTTCCACAATCATTTATAATTTGAACATCCTTGCTTGCAAATAAGCACGTCCCCTTTCACATCCTTCTCAATACAATATTAAGCATATATAATCATACAAATCATGTATCATGACTTCCACAGTCATTTATAATTTGAGCATCCTTGTTTGCAAATAACCACATCCCCTGTCACATCCTTCTCAATACAAGATTAAGCATATATAATCATACAAATCATGTACCATCAATAAATCATAATTCACATAACCATGATCATCCATGGATATATATGTCTCAATAACGGATCACCATCCATGTCATACACCTATGTCCAAACTTGGATACCAAAAGAGAGAACATTGATAATATGCTCTTAACCAAAATCAATTCTTATACACAAAACCATATATATTATCATAAGCACACAATAACCAGGTGACTGAAACCAGGTCTGTAGCATATAAGCATGTACATAAGTCTATCATGCATAATATTATACCATTACATCAAAATCGCCCTCTCTAAGTGTCACAAAACTAACCTTGCCAAGGTGGGACACTACAAATTGGCATTGTCATAGTCCTTTCTGACATGTAATCTCAGTCCTGTCAAGTGTAACAAACGATTTCCATGCAATCTCAATCCTATGAAGCATAACAAAAGGTTGCCAACATCATTTATAATTAGTACTTCCAAGTTTCACAAGCCACTTCCACAGAAATCAGGGAATGAAAACAATTGTGGATTCAATAGATATGCATTATAGCAAAGATGTAAGATGTGATTTACAGCTGAAGAATACTTCATCTATTATTGAATATATGGTTGGAGGCCTGCAAATTCATACCATTTAGCATATTAAATGTGTGTGAAAATGTATGTCATTTAGCATATTAAATGTGTGAGAAAATGTAACACACATGCACATATCTTCATTGAGACGATGTTTTCACAAAGATTGAAAAGGGAAAGACTTTCACATATCTTAATTGATGGTTGATGGTTTCGCATATGAAGATTATTGTTAGGAACAAAGAACTCAACAAAACCTTTAGTAGATTGCACACACTATACATATATTTGTACAACAAACAATGTATATGCATTGTGTGTAGTGAAAATAATAGATTTGATATTGTTACAACTAGCGAACTTAAGCATCAATGTTAAGACTCATTTTTTAGAGTAAATATTTAAATGAATGAAAATAGTGACTATGGATCAAGATCATTAAGAAAAATTGTCAAATAAAACTTCAAAAGGAAATTCACTTGCACAAAAGAAGATTCTTACAAAGGCATCTAACTGATCGTTCTTTAGTTAAAATTCAAGGAAATTAGACCATTTTCTTGGATTTTTTTATATCAGGGTCTTCCCACAAAAGCTAGGCAGGCTAAATCAAATTTCACAGAACTATGCATGTGGACCTTGCTATAAACATGACACAATAAAGCACATTTTATGGAGACTATAAAGATGCAATGAGTGAATGGATGAAATATACCGCAATTTAGATTTCAACATATATGGTTCAGACTTTGCATTGACAATTTTCCATCCTCGGTGATGATAAAACTCTGGTTCAAAACCATTTATTAGGTGTATGGAGTCTAGATTTTGGCAATGTGTGAAGATAGTCTGTGTAAATGTGCTTCAGAAAAAGATGCAATAATGTATTTCAAGGATCCCAGTTTTGTATAGTTTAGGTATCTATGCTTGCATGTATAAAATATTGCAAGCGGATGAGAAGAGGAGAAATCTAAAAACGCAGGACCATGTATGAGTCGATTAGCACTATATGTGTTTTATTGTATATTATAGGCATGATATAATACAACAATAACTGAGATATGATTCATTAGTGGATCGTATATTACCTCTCTTGGTAAAGCTTCACCAAGCTCATGCTTCTCATCAGGGGTAATATCTTTGCCATTAACTAAGACAAGGAATTTTGAATCATACAAGAAACAAGCAAGAAACTATCTTTTGATTTTAATATTAACTTTTGTAGAGTCAAAATTCTTCAAATAATTATATTGCAAGATCTCTCAACCAATTTTAAAGTAAAATTATAGATTATAATGCCTTCATCCAAATGTCATCTTAGAGATAACAACTCAAAGAATTATTTACAATTTTGCATTTCTAAAATCTGTTTATAAATTTTCATAATCTTTATCTAAAATATTGCAGCCAAACATTGGGCACAACTTCTCGGTATGAAAACAACTACCTGAATAACTGGAATCTGAAAGCTACATTGAATGCCTCTCATTGTCCTCATGAAGTCCCCTCTAACAAGGCTTACAATTGAACATATGTGAAAGGAAGATGGAAGAAAATGTGTAGCTGATAGGAATAATCAGGATGAATACGATGTTGTTATTGACAAACGAGGGAGGCTTATCAAGTGAGGAAAGGGTTATAAGCCCCTAACGCTCCTCTATAGCCCTTACACCATGCCTAGTGCAATAGAGAAGCTTTTGAAACAATGACTAGCAGAATCTTTTGCTACTTATGGAGTTACCCTAGGATCATGATGGTCTTCAAAATATATACTAACCATCTTGATCACCTCCCATCCATGATGATTGTATAAGAGGTGCATTATACTACACTCGTTCATTGATCTCAATTGAATTCAGGGCAATATCAATATGATGCAAAAACTTAGGGACACCCTACCATATTGTTTCATGATAATAACTCATTCTTGTTGGCATCTCACCTTATGGAGTAGAAGGAGTATGCTGAATTTCATTTATGCGAAATGCAACTTGAATATAAAAGAACATATGGAAAAATAAAAAATAAAAAAATCACCACTAACTTACACTACAAAATAAGATATCTAAAAATTCAATGCTCAAATTTCATGTTTCTGAGTTACATTGGAATACAGATGATCACTTATCAAATGTAGAAAAATGTATCAAATTATAAATTTTCCATAAATCAATGGAATGATATGGATAACAGCTGATACATTTGACATTGATGCGAAAAAACAAATTCACCCCATAAAAAATCATGACTTGCTTGCCGAAACCAGGAAAATTAATTGGCTCCATATAAACATTAACAAGTTAAGTCAAAAGTATCCTTGCCTTGCATCTTTAATATTTGCATACACAAGTCCATGGTCTAAAATTTGAATGGATCATTGTTTCCTTAGCTTGTTGGACGACCATTTATGCCTCTGGGGAAGTTTTCATGCCCATCAAGTAAGCCTGAACTTATTAAGTACATCATCCAAGAGCATAAATGGAACCAAAACAAGACAATAACTAGGCATGGTGGTTTTTACTAGAGGATATGGTTTTATTTAGGCACTCCATTAAAGCATGTGACATTGGATCTTGAATGTGTTAGAGAAGTTAATATGACTAGGTGAACAAAACTAATTCATATAAAACACATCAACCATCGTGGAGATTCTAGAATGAATAGAGTCTGATAACCAATAATGCGCAGGGGTTACACCTGCACTTTAGGAAATGCTAGCGATAACAATTTCTCAAAAGAATCTAAAGATAGGAAAATTAACCGATTTTGTAAAAATAATCTTAATAAGCCTACATACCAGTGATTTCCAAAGGCCTCTAGGCAAGGGACAACCCACCTAAATATGCCAACAAAATACCAATAGTAATAGAGAGATGATGCTCTAAAAATAACCAATTAGTTAGTAATGTGTTTCATTGGAAGCAGGCCAAGCTATTAAACTATAAGACCAACTCCAATGGAGAAATGATGATTTGTTCCCTTGCATGATGGATCATGGACAATATATCCCCATGGAAAATATATATGGCCTAATGATAGACAAAAATGCAGAATTTGGTTATGATCAACACACAAATGATGAACAAAAGGGCAGGGGATAAGGAAAATCCTTACACAGATGGGTGTACCGACTACACAAATAGAATACATAACAAACCTCCTCTTGGAAATATCTAGAGCTACATGTGTCATCCATGCACATCCACTCTCACATCTATGATATGTCCCATTATAATAATTGAAATAAAAATTTACAAAAAATTGTAAAAAATGAAAAACTAAATAGTATAAATAATAAATAAAATTATATATGGACATGGGATATACATGCAAGGTTTGCATGCATCCCACATGATCCTCTAGAACCCCGTTCTAAATTGTTTGGGCGCAGATTTAAATCCTAGAGGCTTATTTGCTTCATGGTTGTTTTTGTGTGTTAAAAGGTGATAATTTTGAAGTCCTTTAGCTCTACCTTCTAGGGTTATGCACAATGGTGGAACAATGGTTGGTGAACAATGAACCTATTGCAAGCCTCTGCCAAGATGATAACTACTTGGCACCTTGCCATTTTTTTATGGCCTAGCACTCTTTGTTTTTCAGCTTGGAGGTGGTTAATTTGAGAACTTCTTAGCACCTTTCCACTTTTGTTATTTCCTAGCCCTCTTTGCTTTTCAGCTTGGAGGTGGTTAATTTCATGTTGGTCCACTTGTTTATAGAATTTTTTTTTATACTTTCTCTATATGCCCAGAGCCCACAAAATCAAGGGCAAGAGCATAAAGGATAGAAGTTGTCATAGCTCAAGGCTTAAGAAAGACCCTATCATATCTCTTTGATTCCCTTTTGTCTTAAGAACCTAACTTAACAAAAAATCTAGGTGTGACTAATCATATCTCATAGTAGATCCGATTCCAGTGTAAGTTCAAGACCGAGTTGGAGTTGAATCTTTGTGCAGACAGTTGGGAAGGAAGGAAGGAAGGGAGTCATACTTTAAAGCAAGCAAGGATGACGAAATTTATTTGATATTAAATTTTTAGTCACGTTGAGAGATATTTTTTTTAAAATTAAAAAATAAATATAATAACCAATATAAAGTTAAATGAAAAAAACAATTGCAGAGTAGTCTCGCGGGGCTTGCATGTAACCCCCACATGCCCCCTCCACACCAAACATTTGTGGTTTTCAACTCTTTGTGCCAAAGATTTAATTCATTTGGAGATTTGGTTTTGTGATGGTGCAAAGGAAGGAAGGATGAATTGACAACTTTGAAACAACACTGGTGCTTCACCGAACTCAACAAGGCAGATCAATTATGTGAGTGAGTCAGACTGTCGAAACTAATATATGAAGTGTTTTGTTATCCACTTAAATGAATGCTTTTATAGGTGCTAAAAATGAATCAAAGACTTACACTAGTTATTGATCTCGAATTGCTTCTATTGTTAGATCTGATATTGTATATGTTACTACAATTTTACTTATTCATCAGGTGATTTATATAACCCCTTATTTAATGCCTATTCAGGGAATGTCTTTTCAAGAAGGTTGGGGTTAAGGTGAGTTTCCGTACACTTTCCACCACTATAATTCTCTCTATAGAAAAAAGTTGGGGTTAAGGTGAGGGTCTGGATTCTTTCCAAGGCGAGGATCTAGATACTTTCCACCACTACATGCTCTCTACAGAAAACATTTTGAGCAATGGTTTATTAGATGAGGCTCTAAAAAAAAAAGCTTTCTCTCTTGGCGGATGGGGCCTGAAAGATTTCTCTCTTAGCAGATGAAGCCTAGACTTGTGGGTTACATGTGCGTACACTTTTAAAAGTCTACCAAGTTTGGCCCTCTACAAGTGGTGATCAAGAGTATGTATTTCATCTATCGTAGGTTAAGAGTATGTATTTCATTTATCATATATTAAATTTCTTGAAACACATTATTCGTAAAAATAAAAATAAACCTCAAATTTGGCATTCTCGAATTGCAATTATCAATACAAATATTCAACAACCATAAATATTGTCATATTCCACTTGCAATTGCATCAAATGCATACTCTAGTAATCACAATGAACGTTAAATCACAATACAAGTTTAAATAACTTACCAATATATACATTTTACTTGCTTTCAGATATCTGTTACAAAATCTTTTTCAGTTGTGCTACTTCCCTTTGGAGAGAGATTTCTTGTAGAAGGGTTGGTTCTTACCTTCTAGCATCCTTGAAGAACATGGGAAGAAGGGCATGGAAGGGAATAGAGAAAGCAACAAAGGCACTATTATCTGTGCTCGGGAAGGTCCTAGAAAGCATACAAGTTACTTCAAGAAATTTTGCCATGTGTGGGTGCATTTTGGATTGCCAAGATTGAGGCCCAGATCGATGTGTGCAACAAACATGTAACACTAGCAAGCCAAGAAATTGAAAGCTTGTCCTGCTACTGCCTTTGCCACTTCTATTGGCTTGAAGCACATAAATGGAGCCTCCAAAGTATGTACACCTTATATAGTAGTTATAGAATAACTAGCATGAGGAATATGGTATTATCTCTGCTCATCTTCTTATGTTCCTATGGTGCAATATAATTACTAGGGCTCTTGCAAAGCTATTGTCTCAATTTATAATTAGTTGTTTTCAATGTCCATAATGTATCTGGCTCATAATTGTTTTCCATGTCTCTGTGTCATAATTCTTTTGATTTTCGTCGATGAATGATGTACAGGAAAATGATGTATAACATCTACCCTAGCCTACGATATTTCTCCTATCTTTGCTATTGCTTCTTCTTGGTATTGATGTCCACCACCTAGGAAAATGGCTACGTTTCTTGCTTTGTATATGTGTATGAGAATGAATCTATATCTGGATCTATAACCAGTACCAGGAAATGGGTTGCAATATTGTAACTGTTACCTAGAAATGGGCTGCAATATCAGTCATATGTATCAACAGAAGCCAAACGGTGGGGATTTGTATGGAAACAAAGGAACATAAATCATGGAATGAAACTGGAATTTCACCTATGTGAAAGGCAACTTCAATCTGAAGAGAGGGAAAAGAGATGGTGGCATGTGTAAATGATGGTGGTAGCTGGCGGTGAAAAGTGTAATCTCAATCTCCATTTCAAACATTCCATTTCAAACTTTGGCTAAAGGTTTATGCAACATTGCCTCCAACAATTTTAAGTAACTTGCTGCAACAAACACCTTTAAATTTTTTTGGATAAAAAACCTTGTCCCAACCTTCATTTTAAAAACTTTGGAACTTTGATAAAAAATTACACTGGCTAAAACAACATCGGGGCTCGTGAATCTTGCAATAAGAGGGAAAATCTAAAACTTTGGTTAAAAATTTTGTGAAGGGAGATTGATATCCAAAGACTTTGGTTAAGCAGTGAAATTTGGTGGTCAAATGATGAGTTAATGGTTCATCAAGGCTCAAGTAATCGTTATAGTCCCTACACTATCATAGGCAGGGACTAATAAGGAATCCAAATTAGGGTTATTAGACCATTTCCTCTGTCTAAGTGGCTCAACATCCTTATTAAGGGAAGTAGAGTGATAAATTATGCTAGGGTCAAAACCTTTAAAATATTTATAATACTAAGCCAATATGTCCCTGAACTCATGAAATAAGGATTAAAATTTGGCCTTTTTATTCAATGCATTGGAATCATATGTATGGTATTTTGGATTAATCCTTATAATTTATGTTTAGTAGCACAATTTGGCCAATATTTCATTTAAAAAGGTTCATCGTTTTAACTAGCAATTTTGGAAACGAATTTGCTGGAAAACATGTTCTCTAAGGGAATAAGTCATTTTGGCTAGACATTATGTTTCAAAATTATAACACCTAAAGAATTATCAACCTCATCATCTTGGTTTGCTCGAAAACAACAAATTCCTTCACCATTATTGAAATTTTTCTAGGACTCATTATTATCTGGCACATAAGGGTGAAAGAGAGAAATGACATCACAATTAGGTATGTCATTAGAAAAATTCCTATTAGAATTAGAAGGAAAAACAATTAGTTTATCAGCCACTAAATTCAACTCTTTGTGAATATAAGTCCAATGATAAAAAAAAAACCTTTAGTAAGACTACCTATTTCCTAAATACACCTTTTGATTTTTTTTTTTGGCTCACTTATATACTTTATTAACCATATTGATGATCAATTCTACTCCAAAAACTTTCAAATTTTTGTATCCCAACTCTAAATATTTCTCCAATCCTATATATAGAGCTTCAAACTTAGCAATATTGTTCATGCATGTAAAATTCAATTGTAAATAAAATTGTTAAGGTTTACATGATAGGTAATATAGCATAACCCCAACACCACTACCTTCATAAGAAGAAACCCCATCAAATTGTATATGTTAGATTTGATCCTAGTTAAGATTAAATTAGGTAAAAAGAATCTTGTTCTTCTTCTATGAACACACAATAAGTGTCGAGACAGGTATAAATATAATTAATCTTGAGACTATGGATACTTTCAATGATGGGGATGGTGAATCTTAGTTCTCTTATAAGAATGATGTTATTTTGGTCATGGGGAATGATCATATGGGAACTATTAAGGCTCAAATAACCATTGGTTAAGTGCTTCCATTAATGCCCCAAAATTGTGAAACAATTTCCTACCTCTCATAACAACCATTAGGAAATTATGAATGGTTTGGAGATCTAGGTAAGAACACATGACCAAGGTGAAATATTTAATTTAGCTAATGGTTGGTTCCACTTTCTTATTAAAGTAAGAATTATGAGGCCCATGACTTCACAATATTTTAGAGTTCATGGGAAGTATAAGTATTGGGGGGAGAGGATGGGAAGAGGACATTTTCAGTGATTTTGTCATATAGGATTTTGGAGAAGTCTTGGGGGAGGGAGGAGAGGAATAAACTTGGAGAAGTTGGAACACGGGGGGTTTTTATTCTTGACAAAGATTGAGAGAGGTGTTGGGAACAGGTGATTATAGCACTTAGTTTGGACATACTACAGTTGCGGTTCTACACTTAGGCTCGGAGGGTTAGGGATCTTGTGGAGATTCCCTGGGCTAAGAAGCCAAATAGGTTGTTCCAAGTTGGCAAGGTCGCATATTCAGTCGAGTGGTCTTGGAAAGCTCAAGAGGAGAACCACAAGAGGGAAAAAACAACCTAAACATGTATTTTATTGTTATTTGTCAATTTATTTAAAATATGTCGATGTATATATCATCATGAAAATAATAACTTTGTAGTTATATAAAGTTTTCTTTTTTTTATTAGATGGAATAAATAATTTTATTTTATAAGGATGAGGCCACAAGCCTCACAAGAATGTTCTTTGCTTCAATCATGCAAGTGATATCAAGTAGTTACATGATTATTTTAGACATGATATTATGGTAGGACACTCCATCAATCACAGAGACATAAAAATGAGTATTTCTAGACTTTGGTTGAGTCATAGTTACCATGTTTACCTCTTTCTAAATATTTTCTTCAAAATTAGTACCATTTGTGTTAAAAGATATTGTTGCTCCACTGTTTGCAACTAGTAAAACAAGGACAATAAGAGCTATCTTAAGGTTATATTATTGTTCCAGGGCTAAGAGTACACCCATAAAACTATTTTCGTTAAGATCTAGTATATCATTCGCCACAATATAAGGTGAATAATTGGGTAGCAGAACAACAATATTTTGTTAAAAAATAGTAGGGTTTTGGGGTTGAAAAATAGGTACAGCTGGTTGTTTTGAAGATTGAAATAGGCCAAAGTGCTTATTTTCCATAGTTTGATTAATTTCAACATTCCGTGACTAGGATTTTAACCAAGTTTGGGTTTGAATTGGTTCTAGGCTAATTGAATTTTGGTTGTGGTAGCATAAACATCATCAAGATATTTTTTTCTTTAAAAATAAGTACCATGTGTGCAATTTTTTGCTTTCTTCTTAGCCTTTGGCATGAAGAAATAGTCAACAAGTCATTAGGTCATGGGACTCATCATACAAGTCGTACCATTGATGAGAATAAGGCTCTTTAGGCTGAGAATAATTAGGTCTTATTAAAAGCTAAAAGATATAAGTTATAGTAGGCTTAGGGTTCGTTTTCCACCAATGCTCAAAGGAAATGATTCAGTTATGCGCATCTTTCATCATTTATAGCATGGCACATATCAAAATTTGGGCCAAAATTGTCAAAGGTAGACACATTTTAAGATTTTATTATTCAAAATCCTAGCAAGTTTGTAGAGCTAACCTAAGATAGTTTCCATTCTTTTATTCTAGTTAATGGTGATAAGTATGGGACATGCTACTATAATAATGGACCGAAGCTAGTTATTGAGTGAGTTAGAAAATATCAAGAATTTGATATTAAAAGCTTTGCTCGTCTCACCGTATTTTAATGGTAGGCTATTCAAAATTCATCATATGATTTGCAAAGTCCTCCATATTATAAATGGTGGAATTAAGCTAGTAAGTTAACTCAAACCAAGTAGAAAATATTTTATCATGGAGGTCAAAGAACTCAACAATAACCCTACCTTCCAAATAATTGATAAAGAACCTCATGCATCCATCATTACTGTGTGTATCAACGTTGTCACACGCATTAGAGAACACAAATAGGTGATCATTAGTAAAAGTCACCCCATTCCCTAGAAAATTAAGCAATTTATCTTTAAACTTGAGAAAATGATTGGTAGTTGGAAAAATGTTTAGAAGAGATGACATGTGCCTCCACATTTTAGACTAAAAAATCAACTCATTGCATTCTATTCTTTTTATGTATTGCTAAAATAATTACCAAAACTAAACAAATGCAACGATTATGATCCCAATTAATAATGACATGTTAGAAGGATGTGGAGGTTATTCTCTTGTTGCGGTTAGGGTTTCCCTAGTCATTATTGCTTCATCTATGCTTGGATAAGTTGTACCAATGTGTAGATCCTAGTCATCATGCATTGAACCAATGTGTTGTCTGTAGATTCATATTTCATTGCAACCAACATGCAGGTTTCATATATTTGAGGGTTTTCCATTGCCTCTTTAGGTTTTCTTTGCGACAAGGGGCCTCTTTACCCACACACATCTTGTCCCTGTCAAAGGTTGACTTCTCTATTGTGGGTATTATTTTGTGCACAACTTGTCCCTTTCAAATTTCGGCTTCACAATCGGTGTTCCTTCCTCCTTTAATATAGATGTCCTCTCCGAATATTCTTCTAGTCACAATCTTAGATTTGAAAATTGTAGATGTGCTAAAAGGGAAAATACCATTCCCAAATTGAACGTAGGGTCCACTATGACATCTTGAAGCATTAGTATTTTGAAGGAGGAATGATTGTTAGGTAATTTTACTAGGCTTTGGCCTAGTCCAAACTTTGTCTCTAATGGACTACTAAGAGTTGGGGATATTTAGATCATATTTCCATGTTTTACTATTTTTTTTTTTTACAGAAACGGTTATGGAGTATTTATATTCATCTTGGCCTGAATGCCAAAAATCTGATTACATTGAGGATGTCTATATCCTGTTGCATCTCACTGCTAAGAATGAGGATGCAACTGAAGCTTGAAGCCTTCCTCCTTGCTAAGGAATCTATAGAATCGATTTCAGAGATTTTTCCCCACTTGAAGATACAAACAAATTTATTTAAGAGCAAGCAGTAAAACATGGCAGTATTCAGCTTATGGGATGGGTTCCCATGATTCTTCTTCGTCTTTCATCTTGACCCCAGTAGAGAGGAGGACAACTTTGTTGGCTTCAATGTCTGCCTCTTTATTATGAGTTCTCAGCACATGGTAGTAATTCAACTTCTGAAAATCGTTTTCCAAGCCCTTAATTTTGGTTATCAGCCTTGCTAGTTTAAGATCCAAAGCTGGGGAATTAGAAACCATTGTGTTTATAATGATCTGGGAGTCACCTATAACATTAGCTTCATTTATGTTTAAATCTTTGAGGATCTTGAGGCCTTGAAAGAGGGCCAATGCCTCAGCTTGAATGCTGGATGAATGTCCAAGTCCCCAAACATAGGAATGACTTTTTTTCCCCAATTGGATTTACAACAACACCTCCTGCACCAGCTTTTCCCGGATTTCCCTTTGCTGCCCCGTCAAAAAAGAGAGAGTGCCTTGAGTGCGATTTAAGCCAGTCTTGAAATTCAGTTTCAGATTTCCTTATTTGCCAGTCTTTAAGAGGAGGGACATTTCTAACTGCTGATTGAAATTGTAAGTCAAGAAATGATCCCCAAGCAATGTCCTGTTAGCTGAGATTAGAATCATCTTTTATACTAGTCAAAAACTCCTTTACATGACATTTAATCTTGATTTCTAAGGCCTTGTGATTCTGAAAATTCTTCTGTTACGTTCTAGCCATATATGCCAACAAATAACCTTTGGAAGGACAGCCCATGTAGTTTTGATTATCTGATTTTTAGGAGATGTGCCAGGATATATGATTGCCCAATTAGAAAAAAGATCAGCAGTGGAGCAAGGAAGCAAGAAATTGGGATCCAAATTATAAATAAAAAAGAACCAGATCTGCTTGGAGAAGTTGCATTCAAGGATTAAATGGACTGTTGTCTCTGCATTTTCGTTGCACAACGAGCAGATGGAGGGACTATAGAACCCTTTCCTCTGCAATATGTCATACGTTAGGATTTTTCCATGGCAAAGAAGCCAGGAAAAGAAGTCAACTTTGGGACATGAAGGACAACGCCAGACACCCTACCAAGGTGTTGGGTCAGGGGGGACATAAGGCCTCTCATTTAGCTTGGCATACCCCATGGAGACAGCGTAGCCTCTGACATTTGGCCCCCAGCCTTTTGAATCTCTTTTCCTCATGTGTGTGGGCACCAAGCTGTGCAGGAGATCAAGCAACATGGACCATTCGTTGATCAGATGAGTCGACACCTCAATACGTTTCCAACCTGCCCAAACATAATCTCTCCAAAGGGAAATATCCCACAACGAACGCAGCCCCTCTCTATCCATCCAGCATTGCAGCGCTCTGATGGAGGCTCTGTCTACAATTGGGTCCATGTTCATGATTTTATCAGTTCAGATGTTGATCTTTTTTCCATTTCCAGGGATCCAGTAGGAGTGCGCATTGATTAAAGGGGCAACTTTAACATACAGTTTAAGGAAAGCCGAGTTAGGCAAATGAATCACATTGCCTAAAAATCTAGAGCGAGGACCTCTGAAATACTTTTTCCAGAGAGCCAATTGGGCCCAACCAGGCTTGGGCGCAATGATCCTCCAGATGATCTTAGCTGCCATAGCCACATTCTGCTGACAGAGATTTTTGAAATTCAAACCACCCTCCCACAGTGGCTTGGAGATGGTTTCCCAACTGATAAGGGGAATCTTGTTTTCATTCTGTTTTCCTCCCTTCCAAAAGAACCTCCGCATGTACTCTTCCATTTTTTTTAATATGATTGCCGAAGGGAGAAGTCTAGTAAATTGAAATAAGGGGAGGCTGGTAAGCACAGATTTAATTAGGACTGATTTGCCAGTAGAATTGAGCCAGGAGTAACCCCAGGATTGGATCCTAGTCTTGAATTTTTCAAGCTGAGGGAGCCAGTCTTTGCTTGCAGGTCTCTTATGAAATACAGGGAGACCCAAGTATTTGAAAGAGGACCAAGAAGAGGATGCTGCAAAACCCAAACATCTAGAAATAGCGGAGAGCAATCTGGGCGTAGTGTTCCAGCTGAAGATGTGACATTTGCTCTTGTTTACAACGTTGCCTGAGGCCTCACTGAACTCATCCAAAACTATTTTAAATTTATAGGCAGAGGAGAGAGAGGCAGTACCCAAAAGCAGAGTGTCGTCCGCAAACAAAGCATGATTTATGTTTTTGACCCCTCTTGCAATGCACAGTCCATTAATATCTTGATCTTGCATCATTTTGTCTAACGGGAAATTGAGAACTGAGGCTTGGATGACAAATAGCAGAGGGGAAAGAGGACACCCCTGCCTAAGCCCTCTCGAAGCTTTGAAAAAATCAGTGGCTCTTCCATTTACAAGAGGAGCAATCCATGGCTCCGAGATGCATGCCCGGATCCATTTAATGAAGTTTGCTCCAAAACCAAACTTGCTCATGACTTTTAAAAGAAAGCTATGATTTACTCGATGAAAGGCATTTGCTAAATCAAGTTTAATCACCATACCTTGTTCTTTTCGAAGGAGACTTGAATGAATTTCCTCTTGAACAAGGGTGAAGTTGTCCATGATCTGCCTTCCTTGGAATGAAGCCTCCTTGATTCTTTGGAATTATTTTGGGAAGAATGAGCTTCAGTCTATTCGCAATTACTTTGGTGATTATTTTGTACCCAGTATTGCATAGGGAAATCGAACAGAATCTACTGAAATTGTTGGCTCCTTTTTCCTTGGGTATGAGGGCTAAGAAAGCGGAGTTTGTGCTACCTCCTATTTTCTGAGTATTTTGAGACTTTTGAACCATTTTGAGAAGATCATTTTCAACAATCGGCCAGCAAGCTTGGAGAAAACTGGCAGAGAAGCCATCCGACCCAGGGGCCTTATCCGGATCCATATCAAAAGGGGCCTTTTTAACTTCATCTTTAGTGACTTTGGCCTCAAGGATCTCATTCATATGAGGAGATATTGCAGAGGGAATGATGTCTAACAGATCTAAGTATTGGTGCGGATCCTTATCTTCACTATACAAGTTTTGAAAATGAGAAAAGGTTGCTTTCTTAATGTATTCAAAATCCTTGTGAGTGTCGTTATCCTCCTTAATCTCAGAAATAGTGTTGAAGCATTTCTTGGCCTGGGCTTGTTTGTGGAAAAAGCAGTGTTCCTGTCCCTTGCTTTGAGCTAGAGATTTCGAGATTTTAATCTCCAGTATTCTTCTTCAGCTAAGCAGGCCTTATGAAAGCACTGTTGTAGATGAGCTTCTTGACCTAACAACTCCTCTGTGACTATAGCGTTCTCCATACGAGTTTGATGAGAGACAAGAGAGGCTTTAATGGATTTTCTTTCTACATCTGGGTTGGGCAGGGTTTTGACCCATCGTTTAAGAACTTCTTTTACCCTTCTAAGCTTTTCCTCCCAGATATAGAAAGGAGATCCTTTGACAGGCTGATTCCAACATTCCTTGACTGATTGCACGAAGTCTGGCTCCTTGGCCCAGAGGGGACTAAATCTAAAGGGAATAGGACCCAGATCAAGATGGGATAGGAGCTCTAGCTTTAAGAGCTTATGGTCTGAGATGCTGCTAGCAAGAATGTGCATTCTGGGCTTTAAACCTAGTAACAAATAGGAGCTTTGAATAAAAAATCTATCTAATCTAGTAGCAATATGACCAGGGCCCACTCTTTTGTTAGACCAAGAGTACTTACTGGAAGAGGGTTTGATATCTAGCAAGTCACAGTCCTGCATAAGATCCTCCACCCATTCCCTTGCCAGATCTCGGACTACGCTGCCTCCCCTTTTTTCAGATGAGTGAAGAGTGAGATTGAAGTCTCCAGTAATAATTATATTTTCCAAGTTTATCAAGTTTGCTTGATGCCATAGAATCCAAACAATCCTTTTTTTCCCCAACATTGACTAGAGAGTATACATTGAAAAGGCAAAAGATTTCCTCAGTATCCAGATTCTACATTTTTAGCAGCAGCCAGTGAGTATTCCTAGCCTCAAAGGTGACTGCAAATTTTCTGGCGTTCCATAGAGTGCCAATCCCTCTCGAGGCACCCCGGGCAGAGATTGCTCTCACTTCACTTTTAAACCAAAGTTTCTTGCTTGCTTGCAGGAAGACTATGTCTTCCAGCTTAGTCTCTTGGACGAGAAGTATGTCTGGAGTTTATGTTCTTATTAAGCTTCTCATGGCTTCTTCCTTAACTTTTCTCCCCATACCTCTACAATTCCAGGAGATGACCTTCATTATTTATGTTTCTGATGGGCTCCCTTGGAGCCTTGGGGCTGATTTTTCAACATCTTAGGCTTTGAGGCTAGCAGTTTTTCCAGAGTTGGCTAGCTGCCCTGTAGCTTATCTTTGTAAGTCTCCTGCTCTCTTTTTTCCCTGTCAGTTTTGCGGCCTCTTGTAGATCTTCTTACCGAGGTTTGGGACTCTCCTATTTCTCCTTCCTCCTCTGACTCGTCTGTTTCCTGCTCTTCTTCCTCATCTTCTAAAGTCATACCTTTGGGGTCTTCAGCACTTGTTCCTTTGAGGGAGGCTGAGGGGGTACCTTTGCTTGAAGAAACTAGTTTTTGGATCTCGATCTCCTGAGTAGCTTCTGTCTCCTTTTGGACCACGACCTCCTGGGTGTCCTCTGGTTGCGAGCTAAGAGAATTGAACTTATTTTTTGGAGTAGGCTTGGGTGGGATCTGCTGAGCAGAGGCCTGATGAGGTCATTTTCCATTAGGGCCTCCCGGCTTCTGTGTCTTGAGATAAGGTTTGGAGCACTTGACTTGATTCCATCCGTCCTCCTTCCCCTGCACAGCCTCATTGTTGGTCCGGCAGCCTCTGGCGAAGTGACCATAAACATGACATTTTCGGCATTTGAAGGGTAGTTGTTCATAGTCCAGTTTCTGCAAGTGCGCCCAGCTTCCGACCTTTATTGTGATGGCCTATGGTAGCCCCACTTCCAGTTCTACTTCTACACAGATCCTGGCATTGTCGTATTGGTCCTTGTTGTTCGCTCGGTCTATAAATTTCCCCATGGCATTTCCAATGTGCCTCAGAGAGTCCCAATTCCAACAATGCACTGGGAGATTTGGAAGTCTAACCCACACCGGGACTACTTTGGGCAAATCTACTGCCGGATAGAAGTCCAGAGTCCATTTATTCATATACAAACCCTGAGGGCCCATGAAGTAGGGGCCGCTTTGGAAGATCAGATCTTTGTTGTCCTTTGATGTGAATTCGAAGAGGAAGTATCCTCTCCCCAGAAATTAAGAGGTAACACTTTCTTTGATCAGTGGCACCCAGTTTCTGTTGACCCAGCTCTCAATGGATTTTGGGGACAGCCATAGCCCAGTGAACTGGCCAATGAGAGCCCTTTCGGCCAAAGACAATGCAACTTGGATCACGGTTTCTGGAGGAAGGGAGATCACAGGAATATCATCCAGCTTTTTTACAAATTTCGCAGCTTCAGTATTCTTCTTCTTTGGGAGCCCAGCCAAGAGTCGACTGAAGGCCTTAGAAGGTGAGAGTGGCGGAGGAGAAGGAAGAGGCGCCTGGGGAGTGCCCAGCACCTCCATGGACGTAAGCCCTAGGAAACGACCTGTCAAAAGCTAGCGGGCAGCAGCGCAGTCCTCCATGAACCAGTCCGACCGCAGCGCGCAGGAGAGCCCCAGGCAGACACGCCCGCAGGTATCAGGGCGGCAGAGGGTGGGTGCGTTCGCTGTCTGCAAAACGCATGAGATGCAGACCTCGAGGGTTTGCAGAGCCGAGGGTTTTGTTCAAAAATTTCCATGTTTTACTGTTGCAAAGGTTTTTATATTTTTGTTTAAAAAAAGAAGAAGCTATGGACTAAATAGTCACATTTGGTCTTTACTTCATGGGTTCCAAGGGACTATTCCTAACCAATTGGACCCTTTACTTCAATATAGACATGGAAATTTATGTTTCCCCAATTTGGGTTATATTTTTGCACCTCCCTATTTTCTTATGGGTTGATGATATTTTAAAAGCAATTGGAAATAATTTGGGTCACTATATAGCCATCCAAAGCCTAAACACAATGTTTTCACTTGTGTTGGAATTTGTGTGAAAATATATTTTTGATAAGCTATTGTCTGAGGCAAATCAACTCGATTTTTAGGGTTAGAGTCACCTTCAATCTCTTGATTATGAGAAATTTTCTTTCAAACGTAACACTTTGCATGAGTGTGGGCACTTTGCAAAAAAATTCTAAATCATTAAAGATCCTCTAGAATATTCTTAGTCAACCCCAACTCCTCAGAGAAATAATGAAAAATGTTTCAAACAAGTTTCTACAAAGAAAAGGAATTAGACCTTATGGGAGTATCAACTTGCTAATATACCTCATCCTTCCTCCAAGACTAAATCTCGCTAGACTCCTCTCTCCAATAATAAATTTGGAGTTTTTCATTCACATGAGGATATAAAAGAGGTTAAAGATCTCAATTGTAACAAGTCATAATGAGATCCAGTGTATTTTTAAAAAACTAATCCTTTAAAAGCGTATGCAACTACTATAATGGTTACTTTAAAATCTTCATAGGTGAAGTCCCAGGTTTCAGAAAAAAAGGACTCATTCATAAAAAATGTGAAAGACGAGAAAGGTGATTATGCCTCCTCCTCTCCTTCCTTCGTAGAAATTTTAATGGGAAATTTATGCTTCTCCCCTCTACTAACAAGAAGTATAAAAGAATACAAATAAAAAACCCCATCTCTAAGATAAAACTAGACCCCTTTGGTTTTCCTAAGGAGAGAATTATGATAAAACCTTGATCATGCTCTATTTTTGTATCATTTTTTTGTAAGAATCTACTCCTATACCCAAGAAACAATAATATTAAGTTTTGGTGTGTTTAGAGTTGGTTCTCTCCATTTTCTTCATTTTGATGGGGGAAGGATTGTTTTTGGTTTTGTGCTCTAGAGATATTGTAGTACTAATGTAAATGTTATGAACCCAAATTGCAGATTTTGAATACATGTTCCACTTATTAAAGAGAGAGAGAGAGAGAATATTTCATCCTAATTAGACTAAATATTAAGTGATTTGCATGATAAATGAAATTGAGTGAGGATTTCTTTTACTAGGGTTAATGCCCCAAATAAGATAAAAAAAAAGGTGAAGAGATAAATAAAAAAAATTAGAGATATGAATTATTGTTTTCACATTGGATAAGAGAAATAACAAAAAATATTGAAAAAGTGGAAGGCACCTAGAATCATCCATATAAATAAATATGTTGGACTAATTTAGTGTGACCATGTATATGGATGCATGCGTTATGCAACAACAACATCCATGCCATACATGTATAATCATTTTTATTCCATATCGCATTGCCTTCCATTAATGAAATATTTCCATGGGAGAAATGACAAAAGAAAAAATTAGTTGCTCCTTGTCATCTCATATACCCATTTTTTGTTGATTATGATTTAGTGATCATTTCACATTTTGACTTCACAAATTCCATTCATATTGGAATTGGGAATTATAATTAACAATGGGCACGGTAATTTTCATTGCTCAACATTTACTCAATTTACCGTTTAATGTATATTTCATATCAATGTGGAGCTCAATAGTTATTAGTCCTTGCCAAGGAAGGACTCTAATAATCCATTTGCTTGTTAACCACTATTATTTTAGCATTGATCAATGCAACTTATAATGTTTAACTTTGAAAAATAAATATTTATTTTTCATTATTATTAAAAAACTATTTTTCAAACATTTGATTGGACCATCACTTAGGTCTAACTCAAAGAATTATTGGTACTTTCCTAGAGTAAGGGGACTTTAAAATGAAGCTCTGTGGATCATAAAAGCTTGCGGCTTGCGACCCTGAATCTGCACCAAAAGATCAACCCTCCTATGTTGAGAGCACTCAAGTTATACTAGTGCCTAAAACCCTACACAAATTGGATTGGTCAGAGTAGATTCAATCTACAGCCTGCCTCTGAGCAAGTAGGCCAGGATGTCAAATGCCTCAAGTGGCCCGAGCCCTCACCCACCACCCACTTCGTCAAATATTAATCTTTCAACCTTCTGATCTTGAATGGGCTCAAATACTAGAGATCTAAGCCCTCTCGCTTCATTAAGAATCTGGATGATATTCCAAAAGTAGAAGTGTATACTCCGCAGGACATATCGAGGGCCTTACAACAAGAAGAGTGAGGGTTAATTTGCTAGTTCATGGGCCTCTGACCATCTCCATGCTCAGTTTTTCAGTGGACTCAGAAAAAATGGAAACCCTAATAAAAGGTGATATCTCTTCCTCCTTCTGTAGCAAAGGATTTATACCTTCTTCTTTTAAACTAAAGTAGATCAAGACTTGATCTTCCGAAGTGGGCCTTATTTTATGGGGGCTCAAGGCATATATTTAGATCACTGGAACCTAGACTTCAATCTAGACTAAGTGACATCCATCCAATTGTCCCTATCTGGGTAAAGCTTCCATTTCTCCCTCTGCATTGCTAGAATGATGCTACCTTTAGAAGCATTGGAAATGCTCTAGGAAAATACATTGATAGAGTTGAACCCAATGAAGGTTTATTCTCATGTGCATGCATCTATGTAGAGGTGGATTTGGACAAAGGTATCCCGGTAGCAATAAATCTGAACCTGGATAGCTGGTCACATATTCAGGAGGTAGATAATGATTAGCTCCCCTTCAAATGCAAATTGTTCCATGAATATGGCCACTTTTCATGAAATTGCAAGAAAAAATAAAGATGAGTGACCTAAACAAGGAGATCCATGTGAGCAATGGGAATAATCCAAGAGGATAAGAGGAGCACCTAAATAGAAAAAGACCTAGTTACAACCAAATGAACATGTAGTTAACAAAGGGATGGGCCCAAGTTCTCCAAGGAAATCAAGGCAAAGCGCTAGATAATGAACCAACAAATCAAGAAGCGTCAGAAGACGAGGAAACAACTTTGAGGCATTAAATATGCATGTCAAGGAAGGAAAAATACCACAATCAAATTCTCCTCCTTCATATCTAGTGATACACAATGAGGTTGGTCAAGAGAAAATTGATGATATTATGTTGCGTTTGGAAGAAGATTGGAACAAATTGAATTAAGATGACCCATTAATTGAGGAGGAAAAATTCCTTTCTCTAAGGGACGTTAAAGCTAGATCAACCTTTGCCAACTTTGAAGATGAAAATTCAAACCTTGAAAAATATAGAGAAAAATAGAGATAACATAGAAAAGTTGGAAGGAAAACAAACAAGGAAATAATAATGAAAAAAATTGAAAAGGAAAAGGAGTTGGACACACAAGGCATTTGGATGCTCAACTGTAACAACTCAAAACCACCAGAAAAGAGAATAAAGACACCCCATCTCAAGGGGAAACCCATGCACATAATAAATGACAATGGTAATCTCCTGGAATTGCAGGCGCTTTGGGTTGGAAAAAAGAATGGCGAGCCATTAATCAAACAAGAAAGGCTATTGGTGGCCATGTTCTCTAAGACAAAAATGGAGGAACAAGATCTCCCCCAAAGATAACTATGGAATGGAAGCAGGATATTGCCAATGAGTTCTAGAGGATTCTCAAGAGTATTGTGCATAATGTGGAATCCCACACAAGTCTGGACGTTGAACCATTTTTCAACTCTACATTGGTTGGTGGACTTTTTTTTGCATATTCCCACAAACCGAGTATGGATAGTCTTAAATATTTATATGCCTGCTCAATTCAGAGAAAAGTAGGAATTTTGGGCCTCATTAATGGCCTTGGAAGAATATAATTATATCTCAAATTATATTTTGGTTGGGGATTTCAACACCACTATACACAAGTGGGAGAAAAAGGGGGGCTCTCATATAAAAGACCAATTCCAAGAGAATATGCAATACCTCATCCAAAATATTAAACTCATAGACATCAAACCCATCAAGCACAAGTATACTTGGAATAACAAATGCTCGAGACCAAGACATATTACAATATGCCTGGATAGATTCGTGATCATTGACTCCTTTCTCTGTTAGAATTTAATAGTCCAACCCCACACCCTTGGAGCGGGTAGAATCATAGACCAATATTTCTAGATTTAACTAAGATCATAAATTATGGACCTCTCCCTTTTTGGTTTAGTCATATTTGGCTTAATAAACTAAGATTCATTGATCTGGTAGCTTCAACATTGGGAGAATGGATCATAGGAAGCCCTATAAGGATTTTGGAGAAAAAAATCAAAATGCTAAAGGAGGAGATTAAAATTTGGGTTAAAGAGTCAAGGACAGAATGCCAGGAGACAATTCAAGAGTATGAAGGAAATATGGAACAACTGCAATCTACAATTGAAGATAGTCCAACAATAAATGAGTTTTTTTTTAAATAAAAAGAGATCTTTTAAAAATATCATGCACTTATAAAAGGAGAAGAAGAGAAGTGGAGGCTTAAATCACTAAGTATATTGCTTTAGGTAGGGGATAGAAACACAAAGTTCTTCCACAATTAGGAAAAAACTAGAGAGTGGAAGAATAATATACAAGAAATAATGGTAAAGGGGTACAAAGTAACAAACTGCCAACAGATTAAGGAAGACGTTGTTAGTCATTTTCAAGCATTGTATAGCCAACCAACGATATCCTCAGAATAAATTGAATCCTTCCTACTAGATCATGTGCCAGAATTAATCTTAGATGACGATAATTAATGGTTAACAAAGTCTCCATAGGAAGATAAAGTAAAACAAGTGGTGTTTTCTTTCAACATGGACAAAGCCCCGGGACCAGATTGTTTTTTAGCCCATTTTTATAAATTTTTTGTTGAAAAATGCAACAAGAAAGTCTCAATTTGATTTTGCCTTGGTCCAATAGAGAAAATGTGAATTTCCACATTAGCAGACAACTTGGATGCAATTAACTTGTGTGACATGGCTTGTGTCACCCAGTTTACTTAGTAAATTCAAGTTAGAGTGCTTGGAGTTTAGTTAAGAATGTGTGATTGCTAATTTGTAGCAATCAAGGTCAATTATTTCAAGTTTTTTTTAGTTAAATTAGTTCCAATTGTTGAAGGAACTAGTGGAAGGTTAGTTGTGTTCTGAGACTTTATTCTAACTCAGTGATCATCCAGTTAACTGATCAATCGACCCAAACTAGCTAGTGCATGCAAAGAATTAGAGTTCCCCAGTTGTGGTGGAGATTCTAAGGTAGTGTAACATCAGTTTTAGACTAGTCTTGAGTGTAGAGGTGTTACATGCAGTCGGATGACCAACCTTGGGAATTACGCAATCATTTTGGAGGAAATTCCTAAACAATAGGGGCCTAATTTCCTCAGAATTTTGCAAGGAAATAGGGGCTCAAGAAGAGGCATAAATTGAATAATTCTGGGTCAGAGCTTCTCAGTGAGCAAAGAGATAGGTTATTCACTTGTAAGCTGAGCTCAGTCGAGAAAACCAATTGTAATACATCTCCATTCATCAGATTTATGCAAGCAGGCAAAGGGATTTTTAGCAGATTGTTTTCCCCTAGAAAAATATTGTGTGCATGTGTGTTATTTCCCATTGCATGTTTGTGATTGATGTTCTAAATTGTGAATTGAATTCGACGAAGCAATAGAGTAGGTTTGTGTCTTGTGATTTTGATTAAAACTTCATGATTAGTTGCAAATATACACCATAATTTCTTCATGGTATCAGAGCAGGATTCTGATTAGAGCAGGAATTTCAAAGCTGTTTCTCAGGAGGTTCGAATTTGCAATTTAGTGTAGAAGGATCTCTTTAGAGTTGGGAAGATGACCTTCAATGGGTTGAGGCTAGAGTATGTCTTGGAAGGCGACTCTAATTTCATTGCATGGAAGGATAGCATGGAGGCAGTATTTTACGACAATGGATTGCTAGAATATGTCAAGGTAGGTATTGCAAAACCACATGCATCTAATGCATAGAACCTAGCCCAATGGAAGAAAGATGTAGCCAAGATGAGGAGAATAATCTTGGAGAGAGTGCGAGACCACATTGTCTCAAATCTCCATGGGGAAGAAACTCCTTATGTAATGTGGCAGGCATTGATAGATCTATTCCAGAATAACAACAACCACAGGAAATTGACACTCAAGGATAAAATTTGAAATATCAAGATGGAGAAGAATGACATTATTCCACAATATCTAAGTAGGTTCAGACAATTTCGTGATGAACTTGGTGGGGTTGGTGTTAATGTTGCGGAAGATGACTTGGTAAGCCTAGCCCTTTTAGGCCTTCCCAAGAGCTGGCATAGCTACCAAGATTCGGTGAACGAGAGGGAGAAGCTACCGAATTGGGAACACTTATGGTCTGATTTGGTACAGGAGGAAATAAGTCATAATACCAGAGATGGGATTTCATCCAAGGGTTAGGGTGAAGAAAAAATTGCATTGGTTGGAAAGGTATAGAAGGGAAAAGGGAATAAATCTCAAACCAAACCGGAATCCATCCAAGGGGGCAAGAAGAAAGATTTATCCAAAATTAAATGCTTAAATTGTCATGAATTCGGGCACTATGCCACGAAGTGTCCACACAAAAATTCAAGCAAGAAGACCTCAGGAGGAGCATTAGGTGAAGCTTTGGCTTCACAGTTCGAGCTTGACTTCACCCTTATCGAATGCATGGCCAACACAGTGATGGGGAGCATGTGGTACTTGAAATCTGATGCCTTGTTACACATGACAGGGTGTATATATTTTTTAAGTGACCTGGAGGAGTAAGATCTCCAAATGCATATTGAGCTAGGGAATGATAGAAGGTACAAAGTGACCAGGATTGGTACAGTCACCTTTCAGAGGGAGTCAAGCTCCCCTCTCAGACTCGAGGATGTCATATTTGTTCCAGGCCTAAAGAAGAATCTCATCTTTGTTGCAATTTTGGAAGATCGTGGTTATGATGTGATCTTCAGAAAAGAGAAAGAATTCCTAAGAAACATAGCCACGAGACAGGTGAAGTGGATCAGGGTTCATGTGAAGAACCTATATAAACTAGATGTGGAAGATTGTGCCGCATTAAGCACTAAGGTAGAGAAAGTGTTGAGTTGTGATGTGGGTGAACTTTAGCACAAAAGACTTGGCCATTTGCATCACAACACCTTGAAGATTATGCAACAAATAACCACTGGCCTCCCTAAAGGAGCACTTGAGCAACAAGATGTATGCAAAGGTTGTACCTTGGGGAAGTAAACAAAATCCACATTCCATGATGAGGACAACAAAGTACATGTAGCCTTGGAAAGTATCCCCTCTGATGTCTGTGGAGCTTTCTTGACAACCTCCATTGCCAGACGCAAATATTTTTTCATTTTTATTGATGATTTCTCAAGGAAGTGTTGGATCTTCTTCATGTAGAAGAAGGATGATACATTCTCCAAATTCGTAGAATTCAAGGAACTGGTTGAGAAAGAAACTGGAAAGAAGGTGAAGGCTCTCAGGAGCGATAATGGAGGTGAGTATGTTTCCAATGAATTCAAAATTTTCTGTGTGAAAGAAGGCATTTGAAGAGAGTTGACAACACCCCGCAACCCACAACCAAATGGGGTGGATGAGAGAAAGAATCGTAGCATTGTGGGAGTTATGAGGGTTATGTGTCATGACCAAGGCCTACCTCTGCATTTGTGGGATAAGGCATGCAACACAACATTCTACTTTTAGAACCAGAGTCCTCATCTGATACTTGGTATGATTACACCAGAAGAGGCCTTCTTGGGGAGAACGCTGGATGTGTCACACTTCAAGATTTTTGGAGCCTCTGTTTATTGCCATGTCTCCAAAGAATCAAGGAAGAAGCTTGAGATGAAAGCAGAGTTGGGGGTATTTGTGGGTTACATAAAAACTCCTCACAACTACCATTTGTACTTACCTTCCCTCAGAATGGAAGTTGTGTGAAGGGATGTAAATTTTGATGAAGAGAAAGTGATGCAATGCTCTCTTGAGAGGGAGCTTCAGATCCCACTAGATGAGGATCTTTTTGCTCCAAAGGAGGAGCCTCAGGAAGTTGTGGAGCATCCACAAATTGAGGAGCAGAGAGTGGAGACACCCACTCAATTAGAACCATCCAGAGAAGGTAGAAAAAGAACTAGGGAAGTTGATAGATTTGTGCAAGATGTGAGGGGGAATGTGGGAGCTTCTTCAAAATTGCACAGGCAGAGGAAGTCACCTAATTGGTACATTGGATACATGGTTCTAATGACTAAGCTTGTAGATATTGATCCATCCTGTTTCCAGGAAGCAGTAGAGAAACCTGTATGGGTTGATGAAATGGTGGAGGAATATGAATCCATTGTAAAGAACAATGTTTGGGAAGTGGTCCCAAGACTGATAGGTAAATCAGTTGTGGATTTGAGATCAATCTTCAAGGTTAAGCATGCAACATACAGAAGAATAGAGAAGTATAAGACCATATTTGTGGCCAAAGGATTCTCTCGAGTGAGTGAATTGACTATGATGAGACCTTTTCTCTATAGAAAGGTATTCATCCATTACAACAATTCTTGCTCTAACTGGATAGATGGGGTGGAAGATCCACCGAATGTATGTAAAAACAACATTTCTCAATGGGGTTATCGAGGAGGAAGTGTACACAGAGCAACCAGAAGGTTTTTGTTGGGTGAGTGTTATATGCTTTCCATGACTAGCCCCACGTGTGAAGTCGGAGGGGCTAGAGGGGGGGCGGAAACCCCCCCTATTAGGGGGTTTGAGGGGTGGTATCCCCCCTCTACGGGTCCGGGGCAACAACCCAATTGTTTTTTTTTAGAACCTATATTAGGTGGGCGGACCTACTTATGGTTTTTTGCATGGGTTTTGCACATGGTTTTGGGGATGATGGTTTTCTACCCATGGTATTTTGTAGGTCCGTTCAAGGGAACTACAGTTATGTTCTAATCCAAGGTTAATGGATTGGGGTTTATGAATGATTCAACATGTATATATATGTATTTTAACATTGAAAGGAATAAAATTAAAAATCAATCTGGTAGTCCCCGTTTTTGGATCCAGGGGAAAATCTCTGTGTATACCTGTTTTATGTTTTATGCTCTTGCCATTGTTTATTTTCTATTTTTAAGAATTTGTTTGTAGGTAATTTCTGTACAGGGTTAAAACCTATAGTTTTGAGACATTTGATCGGGAGTCTCATGTGTGTAGACTCAAGCGAGTGTTGTATAGTCTCAAACAAGCACCTCGTGTTTGGTACACCAGGATCAACAGTTGCCTCACTAGTTTAGGATTCACCAAAAGTGAAGCAGAAGCAAACCTCTATCACATCTTGGTAAAAAGTAAAATTCTTATTATTGTCTTATATTAATGATTTAATTTTGACTTGTGATGAGTAGTTGATCATATCTCACAAGGAGGACCTTGCAAGGGAATTTTATATGAAGGACATGGGTCTCGTGCACTACTTCCTTAGGTTGGAAGCATGGCAAGGCGATGGGGAATTGTTTGTGTCTGAAGGCAAGTATGCAAATGAGATACTGTAGATATTCTGCATGGAGAGTTGTAAACCCATGGAGACACCTCTAGCAAGCAATTGGAGGAAGGAGGATGCCACTTCAGGTGAAGAAGTGGATGCTACCATTTATCCACAATTAGTGGGTTCACTAATGTATCTTGTGAACACATGACTAGATATGTGTTATGCAGTCAACCAACTGAGCCAAGCTATTGTTAGGCCAACCAAATTATTTTGGAAGGCAACTAAGAATCTTTTACGATGCCTTAGAGGCACTACCAAGTTTGGACTAGGGGAAAATTTTTTCTCAAAAATAAAAGTGCTCAGAATCGATCAAAGCCTAAACAACAACATCCGTCTCAACGATACGATCCCAACACAACTCATTTCACTCAAAACGTAGTTCGTATGAGAAAGTTAGAGCTTGATGTTTACTTTGCCAAACAACAGAATTTTGAAAAAAAACAAAAGTACATCCACTGCACAGTCAACAGTCCATACTGCTGACATGGAAGATGACTGCACAGGTCAAAATTTTGGGTCAAATCCAGTGAGATCATGCAAAGTTGCACTTTGTGATTGGTTGACAGTTTGGTGAGTTGGTGTTTTTACATTGGTCGGGAAAGGACCAATGAGAAGGTGAAATTTGGCAAGCCCGTAGGCCACCACGTGTCCCTCCCCAAAGGCATGGGGCATCGGAGCTCAATAGCAAAATTATATTGGCAGGCTGGGGAGTCGAACCTGTGACCTCACCTACACAAGCCCCACGACTTACCACCATACCACAACATGATGCTTAACAATCATAGGGCGTGAAATGTATTTGAAGTTTAATTTATGGCAGATTTGGGGTTAACCACTAGCATTAACCTCCGAATGTGAACGCGCCAACGATTAACCACTAGCAGTTACATAACTACCAGGGAGCCTAACTACTAGCCTTAACCTGCCATGTGACCAATTTGCAAACCAACGACCACCTTTTTATGCTAACTGCAGATTTAACATTAATTAATCTGACCTTATCACTAATTAAGTAGGATTAGTTTGGCATATTTTTAGCAGAGCCAACAAACCCAGAGCTAACTCCAAATTTGGCGGAGTTAACTGGAGTTTCTCTAGATTTAGTGGAGATTTCCTAGGAAAAACTGAAGAAGCCATAACTTTGGCAGTTTTCGACCAATTTTGGCTCAGAAAGAGTCATTCGTAGATGATTTGGATGTTCTGCATACAATGGAATAGGTTGCAAAGGCAGAAAGGCACTTATCTAAGTGATTTTTCTACGTTGAAGTTTAAGGAAGTCTAGGGTCACTAGGAGAGGAGGTCAAGCCTAGATCAGCTGAAGTCCAATTGCAAAGCTTGGAAGGTCATTCTTGGGGTTTTTGGGTCTTCTGAATCCAATGGAGCAGGTTTCAAAGCCATTGGAGCACTGAAGGTGCATGTAATCAGAGAATTGACCATTAATCCAAAGAGGGCCTAGCCATTGAAGAAGGTCCAAGGATATGTATCCCAGGAGGGGTGAACTCCTTTATCAGCTTTGTGTTATGAGTTTGATGTGTTTTAATTCTCTACATTTTACTTGTTGTATATGTGTTTTTAAACAACTAATTAACCTCATAAATAGCTCATAAAATACACTCAATACTTGACGCATAGATCCTCATATTTTGGTTAATTTAAGATGATCCTAAACACATTTTTAATACTGATGAGGGAGCTTGCATAGTATTAACAAGTTTGCCCAAATTTTCAGATCAAGTTGGTATCAGAGCACTTGTTAGCTCATTTTAACCCTGATATGATTTGCCAAGGTTAGCTAGAAAATTAGCTATTGGTTTTGTATTTGTGCTAGGAGAATTTAACTGTGTGCAAGTTTATGTGATGGTAGCTTCAACAAGTGATCTTTCTAATCCATATTTCTTAGCAAGACTCTTCATGAAGAGATGTTGCAAGAGCTTATCATCATGAGAGATATGGTGCAAGAGATGTATGAAGATAGGAAGGAGAACACCATACTTCAAGAGCAGTTGATGGCCATGAAGGAGGAGAAGCAAGACCTTCTTGAAAAGATGCATGAGATGGAGATTCAACTCCATGATGCCAAGGAAACCCTAGCCAAGTATGTGCATGAAAATGAGGTATGCAATTCAAGTTTATCTTCAATTTCCTCTCAAAATGAATGTTTTGGTGCTTTTGAAAGACATAGTTGAGCCAATTGTTGTTGAGGAAAGGCCTAGGTATTTGGGTCTTCATTATGGACAACATGATGGAGAATTCTCCAAAGGCATGGAGGCACATAAAGGTGTTACGGGAAGGACTTTCATTACATGTTCACTACTTCAAGCTTGTGAAGTCTGTGTTCATGAGGAATGCAAAATTTTTATACCCACTTTGCAAGAAGATGCTATAATCATGCAACTAGTGGAAATGGCAAACAAGAGGATGTTGAATTCTCTAAGGTCATTGAAACCATTGTTGGTATTTTGAAGAGATCCACTACCTCATCAAATTCACCTCCTCAAGAAGGCGACAAAGGTGAATGTACAAGGTATAAATCTACCTTTAATCAAGTTTCTTTTGATTATGATAAACATGGTAAATATTCACATAAGATTTGGAGAAAATTTACATGTTCCTTTTGTGGTTTGAATAAACATACTATTTTGAGGTGTTGGAAGAGGATAGCCATACACAGGAAAATTTCAAAACAAAAGAGACAAAAAGCCAAAGGTCCATTGGATATGTTAGGATCCTATAAGCTGTAGGATCTCAAGGTGATTAAGCATTTCACAGTTTGCAGGTTTCAAATTATTTATATATTTCAATTTTCAATTGATTTCATAAAAAAAAGAGGAAAAGGAAATGAAAAGAGAGTATAAAAAAAAAGAGAAAAAGAAAAAGAAAACCCCAAAGTTCAAATCATACAGTTTAAGCATGATTGAACAAATTTCAATTTATGTTGATAGGTTAGAAAATAAAGAGTTTCCAAACAGTTAAATATTTGCAAATCAGTAGCTAGGTAGAAATGGAATTTGGTCCAACTGTTTAATCTGGACCAAAGAAGAGAAATAAGTGATAGAGTAGGTTAGATATTAAAAGAAAAGAGATGAAAAGAAAAAAACAATGAAAGGGTCTGCAAGTCTAAATGCACCCTATAAATGGAAAAGAAAAAAAATGCTAGGATAGAGAATAAGGGTAGGTAGAATCAGGGAATAAAGAAGGGGTATCAAAGGACCTTCTTAAAAAATTGGAAGACATTTCCTAAGGTTCGAATAAAATTCGATCTTTGTAAGGCTGGATAGCAAAATATGTAAGGAAAAGGGGCTTATGACACTTTAATGATTATCCCTCCCCTTTAAACCTTATTTATTTTCCCTTTCATATTCCTATAGTTTGCCCCCATTCATAACCCAACCCCAACACGCACTCACCCATCACGTCATCGTTAACCAACCCACCATATTTCCCCTCATCTCCGCTCACCCAGCCTGATCGAATGGCCCACGTCTTTTTTCGGCCCCCCCTCACCATCTGAAAGTTAATCCTAAGGGGGGTTTGAAGTCAGCGGTTTCTGCTCCCCTATGTGTCATTCTCTCGTGAGTTCACAGCCCCCCTCATATACTGCCTACCGCTCCACAGGCCCCCCGAAAAGTTGTATTCGGTATCGTCAAAACCACTCACCCAAGTGACTGTTGAACACTCACCACCTCACCTTGCCAAACCATCCCATCCAACCAATCATTCCCATTCTCGCTGTTGAGCCATAAATGAGGTCGAGCTGTTAGCCAACGGATCCGTGCCAAATTAAGCCAATCCAACGGCCTAATTTCAAATCATAAAACTACCAAATTCTCGCCAAGTTCAAACTTTAAATGCTATTGTTCACTTGCAAGCGCTTACTCCCACTCCATTCATCTATTGCAGGGAATGTAAAGCAGAGCAAGAGAACAGCAACACAGTCTAGGATTACTAATTTTTAAGCAGTGATCATCAATTCCTATTCTTGAATCCCATTTCTGTTCAAATCCCTTTCTTTCTCCCTCACTAAAAATCCCACTTCTTTCATCCTTTTCTATTACAGAGTAGACAACAATGGCACCTAAGCAGAAAGAACCAAAAATCTTCAACCCAATGGCGCACCCACCACTGGATTTAGATCATTTACCATTGGCTGACAAGGATTTCAAGATCCATGAAACCCTCTTAGAATTTAATCTGTTTAATATATATTGCTAGTGGGAGGACAAATTCATGGAGGAAATGGATGACATAGGCCTGTGGGACACCAACCTACCTTTCTATATCTTACCTAAAACACAGAGTTGTCCGGAATTGATCAGGAAGTGCCATTCATGTTACAACCCACAATAAAGAGCAATGATGGCCCCAATAGGACATATTTTATTCACGATTGATGCTCAATCAATCATGCAGATGATGCAAGCCCCAGTTATTGAAGGAGTTATTCCTTTTTCACATGAAATTTTGATTGAAATATACCAAAAACTTTATTTCTCCAAAAGAGCTAAAACATTAGAGATTTTCATGGCCGAGAACACACCTCTGTCAGGCAAAAATCCTCCTTATTCCTCCTCTATTTTCCCTGACAGAACCAGACATATTGCCTCAGTTCTTTCCTACCTACTTGGCTATTATTCTGATCAATGGCTTGATGAAGTTATTATATCTTTCTTATCTATCCTCTCCACTAAATCCAAGCCCTCAATCATTTTCAACTTCAGCCAGTTTCTAGCAGATGTAATTCGTGAAAAGCTTGTCAACTTTTTCACAAAAGAAGTATTTCATTATTCCTCAGTGTTGGTTTACATGTTTGTGTATTTTCAGGCAGACGGGTTTTAGTTTTCATTGACAAAAATGAATGAAGAAGGTGAGCCTCAATCAGTGATATTTTGGACAACATTGGTTATGAAAGATCAAAAGGATTTCAGATACAAGACATTTGTGGAAATGTTTGTACACCCAGCAATGAGCCTCCTCAGTGGAACTGTAGAACCAAGGATAAGTGAAAACATAAAAAGAATTATGCAACTGTCTGATCAAGCTAGAACCGGTGATTGGTACTTGTACCAAAACTACATTGAAATAAGAGTGTATGGCTGTGAATTGGCCCCCTACACACTGCCAAAGTTCCTCCCCATGAGGTTCTTTGCATTAGAGTATATTAGACAGATGATCAGTGCAGATGATATGCCTTTTGTAGCAGCCAAGAAGAAATCCCAATTCAGGATCAAGACCCAAATTGGTCCCTTCATTTGCAATAGCAGAGCTGCAGGAGAGGAGGCAAATAGAAGACTAAGAGAGATGAATTTCACCATAGCTTCACTTGGTCTTATGACCCTTGGGGTATTATTTCTAAGAGGGTGGAAAATAAATCCACGACCTACATCCACACTCAAAGACCTGAAATTGAAAAATACATGAATAAAACAAAGTGTATGTTTTAACCCCGTACAGAAATTACCTGCATACGAATTCTAAAACGCAGAAAATAAACAATGCGAGAGAATAACACATAAAACACATATACACAAAGATTTCCCCTGGATCCCAAAACCGGGACTACCAGCTTGATTTGTCATTATGTTTCTTTCAATGTTACAATATATATTTATACATGCCGAAGCATCCAATACCATGGACCAAAAACCATCGCGTCCAAAAAACATGTGCAAAAATCATGCACAAAGCCATAGGTGGGTCTACCCAGCCTAACATAGGGTCAAAAACCAAAATTTTCCGAGGCACTGCTCCGGACCCCATAAGGTGGGGTTACGGGTGCCCTTCAAACCCCCTGTTAACTACATGGAAAGAATATAACACAACCCAACATTCTCCCACTTGTTGTTTTCTTTCCACAACGGGCCACAAGAGAGCTTAGTCATTTTCCCAGCCTTGAAATGCCCATTGTCTCTCTACACCAAAAGAACTTCACAGAGCTCACAGATTTTGTCAATGCATCTGTAGTATTCTTTAAAGTGTCCACCTTTACTAGCAACACCTTTTTGTCTTCTATCATATCCCTTACAAAGTGATATTGAACATCAATGTGCTTTGTCTTTGAATGATAAGTAGGGTTCTTTGCCAAGAAAATTGCACTTTGGCTATCACAGTCTATCCTTATAGCTCCCTATACTAACCCCATAA